>VZRJ01012168.1:797948-917934 GCA_013397565.1 Ptilonorhynchus violaceus | reverse complement strand
TTCTTTTCTTTTCTTTTCTTTTCTTTTCTTTTCTTTTCTTTTCTTTTCTTTTCTTTTCTTTTCTTTTCTTTTCTTTTCTTTTCTTTTCTTTTCTTTTCTTTTCCTTTCCTTTCTTTTTTCTTTCTTTCAGTGAGCCATTCCAACAGAATTAGAGGAAGTTAATTGCACATGGTGTTAAACTGGAGGAGGCCAGCTCAAAGAATTTCCATTTTCAGTTTAAAGAAACCAGCCTTCCAATCATTGTAGCTGAAGCTCGCTGCCCTTGAAGTTCAGTTTCATAACTGTCTGATAACACTCAATCTCAAAAATTGAAGGAGAAGAAGGAATAAAGAGGGAATAAAGAAGAGGAAAACAGACTTTTCTCAGTGATATCTAGTGTAGCAAGGGGCACGAACTGAAACACATGAAATTCTATTTAAATGTAAAAAAAATCGGTCAAACACTGGCACAGGTTGCCCAGAGAGGTTATGGAGTCCCTCTCCTCAGAAATATTCAAAACCCAACTAGATGTGGTCCAGGGCAACCTGCCCTAGTTGTCCCTGCTTTGAGGAGTGGGCTTGGACTAGACTATCTCCAGAGGTCCCTGGCAAGATCAGCCATTGTGTGACTCAATGTGTCATGGAAGAGTTTTGAAATCCAGCCTGGGATTAACCTTAGTTAATTTTCTTCTGTACGTATGCCACTATTTTATCTCACTTTTCTTTCCTTCTACAAAACATCTGTTCTTAGTATCAAATGAAATGAATCTTAGGGATGCAAAATGAATTTCTGGTCACTCATTGAAAATCTTCTAGGAGGAAGACAGGGCAAAAAGTCATTCTGCGGAACACTATTTCTGATGTAATGTGCCTATGAATGACAAGAAATATTTTACTATATTTGTAACTGTCAGGCTATAACCAATTTTAAGATACTTTTTTATAAAAGAGCACCATCTCAAATATATCCATATGCATATGGACAAGTTTTTTTACCTATTCATACTCATAGAGCTCTACTTCATAAATACTCCTTTTATCTAGTTCAAGAACAGGGGAATAGTGTTTGTCAAGAATAAAGGTAACACCACCCAACATGTACAACCACTTCTCAGACAACAATATTTCCTCGCAAGTGTGTACTGCAACTAGTCTTTCATTTTTGTTTTGCCTCAATATATTTTATTAGTTACCAGTTAAGTATAATGACAACAAGAAATAAATACAGGGCTTGTCACTAGGCTACTTTGAAAGAAAAATGTGAAAATGAATGTATTTATCAATTTCTTTAAAAAGAAGACTTCAACAGTATTTCTAACTCAACACAAGTTTTTCTCCATGTAGTTTAATGTCAGAAAACTGTAGCTGTTAAAAGAGGAAGCATCGTAAAATAATATTAGGAAAAATGTTTTTCATAGAGAAAAGGTTGTTTAAGTTTTTCAAATCAACTGGACGAAAGCAAGCAACCAGGGATTTATAGTCTGGTATCACAATTCTATGTGCTATGTTTTTACTACGAAAAATAGGATATATGTACTTTATAAGTTGCATTTAATTCCAGTGCACCATATCACTCTTAAAGCTTCACACAGATTGCACTGAAGCAGGAACTGGGATAGAATATGTCATGAAAATATCAGGGGAAATTCATTCCTTTGTTGTTATTGGTATCAGCTGTTGGCAGTGTGAAATCCTCAGGGGAAGATGTACCCTCAAGGTCTCATGCTGTATTATTATACACAACACACAGGTACATTAGTTACACTGTCTTTCTTCAACACACACCGTGTGGTATTCGAATACCAATTAGCATTCTACATTAAACAGGGAGCATCCTGGGGCTGCCTGTATTTAATTATTTTAGTGTGCCATTCTGTCTGATTATGTATCTAGCTGTTCAATTTACCTTGTGACATATTCTGTACGAAATGGTTTAGTGAAGGTGATCCTCAAATTAAACACCATCCCTGTGGGTAGCAGAGCTGTAATGTGAATGACAGAAGCAGACATCACCATCTCCTGCGTGACCCTCCTCATCCAGCAGCTGTGTTTCTGACTACTCACACTTCCCTCGTGTCATTTCTGTATTTCTCTGCTCATGTCTCCTCGCTGGGTATTTGTTCAAGTGGAGTCTCCCGGTTTTACTTTTCCTGCTTTTGAAACCCAAATTGCAGGTAGCAATAGAGCCTTGTGCTGGTGCACCGTGGCCAGTACCTCTCTTCAGACAATAGAAGACCAGTTTAGTACCTCTAAAACTTTGTCATGGCCTTCAGATGTAGCATGATCAAGTTCACTACAGACAGACCAGGTTACAGCGACCTCTGGTCTTGCCCTTGTGCTGTAGAACCGGTGACACACCACAAGTGCATCAGAGTCACTGCTGCAGATGGGCACACAGAGAAAATAACACTGAGAAGGCAAATGAGGGAAGGTTTATGGAACAGAACCACAAAGTGGTTGAGTTACGCTGCTCTTGCTTAGAAGAAAGAAATGTAGTCTTTAATTTGAGATGATCTCCATATTAATCTAATACATATGCTTCCCTAATGAACATTTGCATGTAGCTTGGAAAAATCCTCAACAGCTGGCAGGGGAAAATGCCAGTGCTCAGTAGCACCTCTGAAAAATGGTCCTTAAGGGCATGTCTCCATCAATGTCAGACTCACTGAGCCTGTGCTCAGAACAAGCTGGACTTGGTGCAGCTGCAGTTTAGGCACCAGCATCACCAACCCGTGCTGTGGTGGGGGATGAAGGGGGTCACAGAGGATGGGCCCATGTTGACCTCCTCTGAGCCACCCAGACTCACCTCCAGGGCCTCAGAGATGCTTTCCCATCAGAACATTTCTCCAGTTCATCCCAATCTGAGGGAACATTATAATTCTAACAAAACTTGTCGTAATTACTTTCTGTGACCTTTCTGAAACCAGCTGTCCTCTACCTTCCGTGGCAGGCTGGTTATAGAGCTAGGGGTTCCAGAGTTCCAAGTTTCCAAAGCCTGGCAACCAGGAACCTCAGTAAGTACATCCTGTATTCCATGGGGAATACAACCAGAAACGCCACTGTGTGGATCCCATATTCCTGACGGAATTCCTGGGGCCTGGAAAAGAATTTTTAGTTGAAGAGTGAAACACTTATTGCAAGGAGGAATATTTTTGATTTCTTTTTTTAATAGATTGCTACGAAATGTCACTACCATAACAGAAATACAGTTTTTATTCCCTTATCTTCTCCATCACACACACCTACACAGAGTTTGGAAAGAGAAGTGCTTCAAATTCTTTAGCGTATTTGTAGAGGTAACATTATCTTCCCATCCTAATCCCAAAATGGGAAGACCTCAATCTGAGTACTGGGCCTTTGTGGTTGTTTTGATGGTTTATACTGATTCTGTCACTGGAGGTGACATTGAAGCTTCTCTCAGTGAGGCAGAAGTGGGACATTTTCACTTTAACAGCAATTTTACAGCATTGAATATATGGCCTGAGAAAGGTAGTTCTGGCAGACTGAGAATTGGGTGTGCACTCAGGTCTACTCTTTTCTTCTGGCAAAATCTTTTCTTTACAACTAAAGCAGACAATGAACAAACCAATAACTCATGCCATAGAGAGTAATGCTCTGGTGGCATGAACTTCTGTTGGAAATCTAAAGATCTCATAGTTAAAGGGAAGATAATGATGTTATATCTTTAGTCAGCACAGCTGAAAAAGAATGAAGCACTGAGAAGTGTCCACAGACTAATCTCACCAAGGCAATTTTGGGTTTCCATTTCTTATAAAAGCAAAATCCCCACTACTTAAAAACTGACAATATCATCAAAACTTCCTTCTGCCCCCCACTATTTTCCCCTATTGATTTATTCATTTTTAACTCTTAACATTATTTCACAAAAGTGTATTTTTAGTGGTGATTAAAAGAATCCTAATTGCTCTTTGGTGAGGGTTTTTGATAAAAATTGTAGAAAAGATATTAATAATAATAATAACAACAATAGTAATAATAATAATAAATTCACAAAACAAACCTGGAATCACTTTAATTTTTGCAAAACATAAATGTTTTCAAATCTTCTCCCAAAATATTTTCCACACTTTGGCCTCTTTTAGTGAGAATAGTCAACTCTGTGTCAGCTCATCACTTAACTCCGGTTAAACCATTCACACAGATTCGTACTGTCTCCTTTTTTGTACTCCAGTAGAAAATGGGGATACATGAATACAAATAGCTGTAGGAAATACAGTATAACTACAAATACTTGTTGGTCAACTGCTTGAGTTGTACCTCTGATCAGATACATAAATCCTGACACAGCCTTCTTCAGCTGATATCAGGTATTTGTCCTACCAGGATTCACTTGGGGATCAGGAAATTCACCCTCAGCTTTGCCTCAGCCTGAGCCTTCTGGCAATATTTCTCACTAAACCTGGAAGATAACTAAAAAATTAGGCTGCATTGAGCAGTTTCTGTCATTAATTTCTCATTCGCAGTTTTCTTTCTGCTCCTTTGCCCACAGTCTGTCTATATTTGTTCCTACTTCTGAGCCATTTTCTGCATGTTCACCGCAGAAACACAAGCACGATATTATTTTAGTTGAACATAAAATCCAAGCATAGTTTCAGCACACTTGAAACTGGGACTCTGCTTCTGTGGCTATATAAGTTGAACTAGAACTGAGAGCCCCAAGCAAAGTAATTCAGCAAAGAGCTCTGAGATTTGAGCAAGACACAAAGTCCTTTTTCACCTTTTTGACTTTAAGCATTTCTATCACCCTCAGTGCTTTCCCCATCTTGCCAGGGCATTTATATTTTAAAGGTTTTCCCACAGAGTTATTTACTGGGTAATGTCTTCACTGAGAACATTTAACTTTAAGTCATAAATGGCAACTTGTTATTTTTATTATTCTGTAAAAGCCTTTTGTCCACTTTGTTTAGCATCATGAGCCTTTGCCTACAGTGAATTCCACTAGCACTAGAACCAAAGTATCACAGCCAGCAACTCACATTATACATGAGCTTTGGATAAGGCTGTGGACTAAGCCATGCAAAGAATCAGTGAGTGGTGTTCTTTCCTCCCTTGCTTGCCAGCATTATTTAAAAGTGATGCCAGAGCATTTTTCACTTAAACCCTATAAATATAGTTCTTTGAACATGTTCTGTTGTTGATTTTAAATTTAAACATTTAATTTAGCTTCCCATTAAAACAAAATCTCAGAGGCTCCTCTGAAATGTAACATGCTCTGAGGCAGCTTTCCATTGTGAGGGAGAGTAACAGCTAAATGAGATTTTTTTTTTACTCCTAAATAGAGATTTGGAAATTATATTAAATGGCATTGTTTATTGTAGTGAATAAGAAAGAGCACTAAAAGGATGGTTCTGCATTCAATATACTCTGGCAATTTCGTCTTTAAGGGCTTTATTTTCTGAATCACTGAAATGAAATACAGGATTGCTACTGATTGAAAAATGAGTAGTACCATGCTCTAAGAGCCCATCTCAGAGCCTGCTGATGCTGTTGGAAAGCTTTACAGCAGCAGCCATGTAAAAAGAGATGTGGCTTCACTGGATCTTACGGAAATACACTTGGAGAAGGGCACTGAAAATTGCTGGGAAGGTCCGCAAAGGGGATGAAGGTCTGTTCATCTCCAAATAGTGCGGGAGGACCCAGGGCAGTAGGAAATTTGGATCAAGGCTATGAGGCAGAACAATGACCTCTGCCAGGTTTTGCCTTCCTCCTGCGGTGTGCTCTTGTTGCCTTTTCCAGAGCGCTTTTGTTCACCTTCATGAAATATAAATAAACTCCATTGAATAGACTGTATTGGTTTTGTACTGAAACAATTCCAAATCCTACATCTCTTCTTTTCTGCTTCAAAACAGAGCCATCACAACTTGAAACCCCCAACCTTAAAGTGAAAATGGGAATTCCTCAGATGTAGAATCTCCTTTCCAAAATGGACGTTCACTTATGACTGATTTTATTTGCTTATTTCCCTGCTCCCAAAACAATTTAAACATCCATCTTGTGTGCCAAGATACAGTGAATGAGCAGCTGCTTATGCTTTAACGAGTATAAATGAAATTAAAAAGCCTACATGCTGCATCTTGCTTCAAATCATATCATGAGCACAGACCACGTCTTTCTGTGTTGGGAGCCTTTCCACCAACTCAAATCCAGTTTCTAGTGTATTTGAAGTTGCAATGGTAGCAACTCAAGCAAGAAATTGTGTAGGAAAATTACTATTTGAAATAAGAATGTGAGACTGTATAACTTACCAAATAGGACACTGTTTTCCCTAGTGTGTACCTCTCTAGCAAGTGCTGGTAAACAATGAAACCATGTATCTCTATATTTTACGTTAAAAAAAAATTAGGATATAGGATATTTCTGCTATATCTGGAGTCTGATTTTCAGAGCAACGATGGTTCCAGAATGGAATTTGTTAAGATGAATTTAACTTAATTGGAGACATCCAAAAATCTTCCATGTCAGCTGCCATTTCTCACAGAAATGCTTCTTCCATCTGTCCTTTATAAACAGTTCTTGGAATGATGAAAAAATCCTTTAGTTTTTTACTAATAGATTGTATGGCAAATATTCTGCACAGCCCTGTTTTGCAGCTTTAGCCCAGTGAAACTGTGGAAAGGCTTTTGACAACATTCCCCCCAGAAATGGGTGAGGAAAATTATCACAGTGAGAGCAGTGAGAAAGCTCATCCACCCCAAAATGAATAGAAAGCATTCATTGTAAAACAGAAGAGGCCAAATTGGTTTCAAACTCTGCTGTAGGTTCAAGAACTCCTACATGTAACTGCTCCAACAGATGGCTGTAAAGATAAATATGACCATTTTTCCATTTGTAATTGGCACAATGAGTTCAAAATCTCCTGTAAATTGCCAGGTCTTGCAGTTGAACCAGTGGCATGGACATATCTGCTCAGGTTCCTGAGGAGCTGAGCTCAATGCTAAAAGTTGCTTTGTGCTGTTTAATTTAGAGGTCAAAGTATTTTCATCTCTGAGTAAAGCAGGAGACGGAGAAGGGAGAAATAGGGAGGGAAATTGGTGGTAGACACCTCTGTTTTTTACATTTTTTTCTTCTAATAGATACCAGGTTGGTGGTTATAGGAGCACGAAGTCTTGAGAATTACTGCTTTGCATGTATAATACTGAGTAAATTGCTCTGATGGACTAAAAGTATACAGACGTTTACAAATATTTATGTGCATCTGGTGTGTAAAACCGAATGTATTTAATCCCAAATATTTTGGAGCACACCATGGCTGTCATTAGCAGTGACATTTCTATTCATGCAAAATAATATGTAATTACCCAGTCAAACCTAACCTGCTCATCCTCATGTACAGTTTTCTCCTGCCAACGAGCTAAAAACTAAATGATAGCTCCCCTATGTTCCAGAGCTGGAAGCACACTGTGTTTTTAAACAGCCATCCATCGCAGATCTGGTGAATCCCTCTGCTCAAATTAGCAGAGCACATGACTGGCCGCCTTGAATATAAGCATCCAGCGGAGGAAGTCCTCATTTGAGAGCAAGTCACGGGCTGAGAAATCCCCTGGGCGCGGGGTCGCCTGCATGACTCCCTCCCGGGGTCACACGCAGGCGGCGGCGGCACGGGGCGCTGGGCACACCTTTCCCGCTCCCCCCGCAGCAGCTGTCATGGGAATGATCATCTGCCTATTACATGCATGCATGCACTTCCCTGCCTCAGAGCACACAGCCGTAATACGCTCTGCTCACAGGGAAAAATTTATATCCCTAGTTTGGCGCAGAAGGGCAGTACCCCCTTGCCAGGCTGCCCCTGCGACCGCCAGGCAATTAATTGAGTAATTTTCCCCGCTTTGTTGAGGGCGGTGGGGAGGAAAGGACAAAAATCTGCACCATCAGTAGCAAATTTATTGCAGGATGAATTAAGCACAACCAGCCCTCGGGGATTACTATGTTCACATGAGCGTCAAAAAATCAGGGTCCACCAGGCTCCCCAGTCATCCGAAGCAGTGGAGAAAAGAATTTCCTTCACAAGCTACTTCTTCAGAAGTAATCTGAAGTAAGAAGTAAGCCTTGTATCACTTTTTTTTTTTTTCTCTATGACCTCCTTAGCAGTAATTCACGCCATGTAAAGGGAGAGGGCCTTTTAGGGGTAGTGTGTCTTTTGCAGCAACCCTGTGAGACAGAGGGTTAGGAGGATGCAGCGTGCATGGAGTCGCCCAGTAATGAATTGCAACAGAGAAAAAAATAGTTTGGATGGGAACTGATTTGGAAAGCAGCAAAAGCAGGATATTCCTTTCCTCTGTGAACTGAGATATCCTGGGGGCCTACGAAACTCTGAAAAAAAAAAGCTTTTTTATAAAGCAATGCTGCCTAACTTAAATCAAAACCAGATATAGGTGTACAGTACCACAGATCTGCCCTCCAAAGGACATGGCCTCAATGCAAAAGGAGGAGATCAAAGAAATCAGCTGGGCATCTCTAGTGGCAGGCACAGAACTTGCCAGGTATCTGCTGTCATGAAGTGTACTAGATGCTGACCATACATCATTGGTTGAGGCCCATAAACCATCTTTAGTGTAGGAAATTGAGCAGAACATGTTTAAACTGCAAAACCAGATGATATTAATGCTACTACAAGCTCTGTTGCACAGTCTAAGTATTTTCCTTTTTTTTTTTCTGAAAGCGGGTCATCTTGTTGATCTTCTAAGTGTGTACCTGGTACTTACTGGCAGCAGGACTTTGACCTTTTCGGTGATTGGTAATCATTTGATTTACCATCCTATATTCACCACTTTATTTAAATTGTTTATTTAAAATCCAACATGAGCACTGTCCGTTATATATCCAGTTTTAAAATCAAACAAACCTTCCTGGGTCCTACTCACATATTTCTATCGACTTCAGAAGAACACTAATCATTTCCCTGATCAGAGAGCTGGCTTTCATGTCGTTCTGTAGCTCCAAAAAGCTGTGAGGTAAAGAAAAGGCAAAAAACCTATCAGTCCTATACTTTGTCCTCACAGTTCATTTCCACAACAGTGCACATAGCAGAGATACAACCTGGTTTTCCAGGGAAAATGAGAGAGATATGTGTGTGTTACAAGACAGTTGTTAAAGATGTGATGTACAGTTTTAAATTCTAAGTTTAAAATAACATCATGTTTGTTTTGGGGGGATGAAGTGCATTAAATTATTGAGTGTGTGACTATTTTGTGCACACTTTTACTAATGATTGATATCCCAGTTCTGAAGATTGCAGTTATTGTCAAGAGCTCTGAGTTAGCAAAACACTATACTCCTCCACCAAAAGGACTCAAATCTGATGAGAAAGGGAAATTTGTGATCTTGGCCTCCCTCGATTTTTTTGCTGTTAGTCCAGAGCCAAAAGAATGAACAGAGAAGCAATCTTGGAGCCCAGAGAAACATGTGGTTTCTGTCTACCACGATAAGTGACAGACCACTCATGGCCTGTTCTTATCACCTTTAAAATTTGAAGGTTTTGACTTTGGTTCAAATGAATCTGAATTTGCAGGAGAGTTTTTATTCTTTTTTTTTTTTTTTTCTCCACCAGTTGCTCAAAAGTAGCTGGCAAATCCTGCTGTTACAGCAAAGCAATATGGGCCCACATGTTTTAGGGTCAGATCTTGGATCCATTAATTTAGCCAGGTGTTTGGAGTAACAGGCACTGCTGATATGCATGGTGGATTTTGATAAAGCCTCAGTGCTGTTGAGTTTTTCTCTTAGGAACCAGGAAGAGCTTTTGCCTATGGGGCACCAGGAAGTTCTGGCCCAGGTGGAAGTTTCTTTGAGTCCCCCAGCTCTGTGTACCAGTTCCAGAACCAGGGCAGGACACTCTCAAAGGCCACAGTTATAAATGGCCAGCCCACTCTTGGTGATTTCCTGATTCAGACCTTTTGGTCTGCAAAATCTGGGGGCTAATTGCATGCCACCTGGCAAGCCAGTCTGCTGCAATGTCCTTCTGCCCAGGTGCGAATGGACAAAGTGGAAAACAACAAGAAAAGAAGATTTTGGAGATCAAGTCCAGCCAGTTGTTTCTTGGTGCTCGCAGCACTCTTGTGCTCTGATTCAGAGAAATCAAACCAAGCAAACCCCCAAGCCCTCCCAAAGCATTCCAAGGAGGGACAACACTTTGGCATCCATAAGCTGTCTCTTGTTGCATGGTGATCTTCAAGGAGATAAACAATAGACAGACCACAGCGGTTTCTTGCTTGGTTTCCGATTTTTGCCCTCTCACGCACAGGGGCAAAGACATTAGCACAGCATAACATTTCCATTCCTGTTCCTGGTCTTGAAGAAATCATAGGTTCCCTTGAAGAAATAATTGTTTCCATAGAAAATCCCCACATGCAGACCGAGTGCCTGATGTTATCAAGGCACAGGGAAACTTCAAATATATACAACTGAAACTCAGTCTTTATCCAGCAAATATACTGAAAAATACTAATACAAATATTAATGGTTACTTTGAAGACTGTTCAGCAGGAAAAAAAGCATAACTTTTTTTTTTCAAAACCTCTTTTACATGTGAAGAAAGATATATGCCAGTTGTATCATATTTAAAAAGACCCTTACCAAACCCCAACCCCAAACAACCTCACATGGCCACATTTATTCAGAGAGGTCTTGACTACATTTATACAGACTTTTAAATTCTGCTAAGGTGTCTAAATAAAATATTTTAAGAGGTTTCCAACTTTGGGTCTAGATTTGCAGGTTTGAGATCCCTTGAATTGATCCCAGGCTGCAAAAAGTAATCTGGGGCTTGGAGTCTGTGACATCAGAAAAATAACTTATTACAGAATTTGCACATGGATTTACAATATGATTTTGAAGTTGTTTATCTCTCATCCATTTCTAAAACTTTGAAGAAAAAGGGAGATTATGGTACAATTTGGGAAGATTTGACCCCAGACGACCTTTGCCAGAAACTGTTAAAGAGCAAAGAGGGCAGAAAGGCAGAAATGGTTTGTTGCACAAAAATGGTGACTCTGTGCTAAGCTTCATAGATTGGAAAGAGCATTTTGAAAGTCCAGGCGAAAATGTGACAAGAAGCCAGTTTAAATACGAGCACATAGGTGTGATATGTTCTGAGGGCCAGGTGTGACTTGGGAGCCTGGCAGCTTTGTGCACATTGTAACTTTGACATCAGGGATGAAGAGAGACAGGCTAACAAAGATTACTGATAATAAAGTCATGAAAAGGTATGGCTCACAGTGTTATTGCTCTTATGAGACACGGCGAGCAAATGCACTATGAAGGGTTACTTGTGTAAAAGGCAAGTGCATTGTTTGTGGCATAGCCATGAGCAGTTTACAAATGCATTTATTTTGTCTTGGTACATCTTTACTTGTAAGCATTTACCTTGTAATAACCAGCTCTGAATAATGCTCCATCCTCCTGCTTTTGTGTATGAGGAAGAGGTTAAAAGACAGAAAACAATAACCAGCTTTCTCCTCTTTTTTTGCAGTTGGTGGCTGCTGTCATAATTTGCTGTTGAAGAGGTTTTAAGTATAAACACAACATTCAGGATCATGAAGAAAAAATACTCTTGTGTGAAAGTGTATGTGCCAGGCATCAATTTTTAAAGCCCAGATCCTTTGTTTATAACGAGGCCAAGTGGTACTGACATCAGCAGGGCTCCACAGGCAGAAAACCAGTGCAAATTCAGCTTTACAAATCCTCATTTTCTTTGCCAGTTACAGAAAAATGATTTACTCTCCACCTTTGTTACTTCCCCCAAAAAAATCCCTGATGGGATAAGGGCATGAGAAGTTGAAGGTACATCTGAGAGGAACATCTGTTTCTCATGGATATATTTCCCACATAAAACATCATAAAAATTTTTTTGCTGTATATATGCACGTGTGCAGTGTGTGAATTCTCATTTTCTCTCCTAATAGCCCTCCTCTGCTCTTGTCTGTGTTCAAACTGGTCCTTACAGCCAGGGAGGGCTTTGTCTTGCTTAGCCATTGATTTGAAAATGTTAGGTGTCAGACTTAAGATAGCTGTTTAGGCTCTCTTTGTAGTCAATGGACCATAAATAATTGCCTAAAAGATGGTGGAGGAATTCTCCTCTGCAGGTGATTTTGCTGACTGCAGAGGGAGCTTGGATAACCTGCAAGAGGAGGAATGTACGTAGTAGTTAGCCAAAGACAGCAAAGTCTGCTCAGAGAGGCCTGGCTGGTGTTCTGGTTTTACTTACAAATCATCCAGTACATGCAGACTAGAAGAGCTTTTTGCTGCAACTCTTCTCTGTGCATCAAGCTTGGCTTCAAAAAAGAACTAAAAATTACTCTGAATATGTTAAAATATTTGACCACACTATATTTCATTTTTGATGTCTACAGAGGAGAAAAAATCCTGCTTTAAATCACAAAAAGATATTTAAAGCTGAATACAGAAGAAAATACAATTCATTTCAATGAGCACTGCAGTGATTTTATTTTAGGACATAGTCCAAAGTCCAGAATGTTGGAGTTAGACTAAGCATATGCACCTCTACCACCACATACAATTTCCAGTGCTTTTTGAGTATGTATTACACATTCATAAATAGATATAGCATTACATATATATATAACTAAATATTCATATCCTTGTGCAAACAGTTGGCTACTCAAGCAGTATGACTATCATGAGAAAATGGGTTCCAGAAGGTTACTCTGTGGTGCATTTCTAATAGGTCTATGTTAAGGAAAAAACAGATCTACAAAATACCAAGATGTTTATCCTTTGTCCTGGCCCATGTACCCCATGTGAGGCCACTGGACACTCTGCAGTGGGACCACGTTTAGGCCAGGCAGTGGTTATTCTAATGCGCAGTGTTTGCTTGGTTGGGCTGGGTTACTCGGGCACCCCTGGGTAAACAAACCCCAGGCCTGTAGAGGAGGGCTCTAAGGTCTGCTCTCAGTGCTCTGGGTTGGAGTGGGCCTGTTGACTGCAGTGTACACAGAAGCAGGATCCAGGATCAGGTGTGGAAGGCAGGCATTAAATTTTGGTGTGAGTGTGTGCACTAAGAAGAAAAAAACCAACAACCCAGTGTACTCGATATAACTGTGTGTATTGGGCTTCTTTTTGCAGGGCTGCTTTTTCATGCTTCAGAAATTCCTGTTCTTTATACATTCCATTCCATTTTACATGATCTTAAATTCCTTTTTGGCCATCTTCTAGTTTTTATAATGCAAAGCAATGTCGGGTGACTGTATGTTTCACATCACTAAGTATATTTCATTTGACACTTCTTTTTCTCTGCAGTTCCTTAGATGCCTTAATATGTTGCTTTCTCCCTCCTGGTGTTCTCTGCTTAATGCTCTTTTCTGCTCCTTCCTGGAGCTTCGTTAATTGATGCATTTGGCTATTTGTTGCATTAAAAAAAAAAAAGTGCTTTGACTTACCAGTTTAAAGCACTTCCATTGTCTCATGTTGTTGGTTATTGTCGACTGCTTTCTCTCCTCAAAGATAAAGGGAGTGAAATTAAAATGTGTCTCTTTTTCAGACACTAATGTGATTTCCTTAAGGGTAGCTATTCTGCATAAACTTTCTCAGGGGTCACCACCAGCTTCAAAGGATTTTTTAATAAGCACAGAAAAAAAAATCCTGTCTGGGTTCAGTTCCTGTCATGTTGGAAAAAGATGTGACCAGTGTTGGATTCATGCAGCAATATTTGCTTTTAGATTAAAGATGTGTTTAGATTGGAAGTAATTTCCCTTCAGCACATGAATAGTGGGAAACAAGCACCACTGTTACTGTGAGTTATTTGGAAGAGCTCTGAATTTGGGAAAAGTCTAGGAGAAAAGTACTCAATTAATGACTGGACTCTCCCAAACCTACTAATAAACAACATTATTCATAATAAGCTTTAATCCTTTAAAAAAAAGGCAATGGTTTCCTCAAGGATCTGGAGGATGTCTCCCCCAAACAGATTGCAGCGGAGGGGCAGTAGATGGAAACTAGAGCCTGAGCCTGGCCTTAACCTGCAAGTTTGAGATGCAGACAAGCAGTGGGAGTTTGCCCAAAAATGCGAAATAGCCATGGCCAAAATTCCTAGACAGGATTGTCTGTGCCTGGTGGAGACTCCACAGGCACAGGTCCCCAGCCCCAGCAAGGAGCCCCATAGGGATCAGGAAGAGGAGGAGATAGGGGACCAAGGACAGTGCAGCAGCAAACTCAGTCTTTTCATTTCTCTCAGCTGATTTAAAGGAGGGAATATAAAAAATCCACAAAACCCAAACAAGTCCATCCTGCTTCTGCTGTGCGGGTGTGCTGCTGTGGATGGGCTGCTCCGGCACAGATGCCCCCAACCCCAGTTAATTCCCCATCACAAGATGCAGCTTCAAAACTCCTTGTGGGCCAGGATCAGGCTCTAGAACATGCAGAGACAGATGTTGGCCACCCACTGCAAGGCTGGGGGAAAGCAGGTTTTGGAGAGCCCCAGCTTCAGTCCAGGCTGGGGTGAGCTGGCAGCTACACCCCAGGGGAAGGCTGTGAGGGTCACAGTCAGGAAGAGCTCAGGCAGAGCTGGGTCGTGGGCACTGCTCCTCTCTCCTGGAGATATTCAGATTTGCAAGGCACACTTGAGACAAAACCAAGGCCAGGTTTCCTCCAGCTGGCCCTCGAGCGCTGCAGGGCTGGACTGCATTCCTGCATGGACTGCATTCCTGCATGGACTGCATGCCTGCATGCACACGCTGACCCCTGCATGGGCAAACCTGGGCTGGGAGATGCTGAGGATGCCCCATGACATCCTGCAAGGAGAGGAACTGGGGTTGCCATAAAACGACAGCACTGTGACAGCAGGAGTTTGTCCTGGGTGGGTTTGGTAGCTTTGCTGTCTGTGCTTTTACCCTCTACCCTATTGTTTAACATTGTATTTTCTTTAATATAATCCTCGCCTTTCTGTTTCATGGGGCTGTGAAGCCATCAGGCCCAGGGCTGCTGCAGATGAGTGTACCCAGACAGTCCAGAGGGATTGCAGACAGGAAAAATTCCCAAATGCCTGCTCCTAAGGCTGCTTCAGTTTGTAGAAATCCTCTGCAAAATCCAAGAATGCTTTGGAAAACAAAAAAAACTCCAAAATTTTAAACCACAAGTTTTACTCCTCTGTTCTAAGTTTTAATTGTACCCACGCATCTATATTCGGTATTTCTGAACAAGAATCCCTTGTGGGTCAGTTTTCTTTACTTGGTCCTTAAGGCACTCAAAGATTTCTGTCTTAGTTATTAGACAGTACCCAATACCTCATTCTATCTGTTTTAAAGATATCTCTCTGATTGTCTTTGTAGATCAACATGATTTAAGCAGCTTTGGGTAATGATACTAGATTATTTTACTTATAACATGAGGTAGGAATACATCATCCTGTCCATATGTACCATATAGGGAAATCTTCAGTTAAATTTGCTTGGCTGTTGGGATTGCACTTCTGTTACTGTGATTCTGTGATGCTTAAGGAAAAGAATGGACTCCATTTGCACACTTAACTTTAAGGATAAGAAAGGGAAAGCTGTGCTTGTATCTCAATAGTGGCATTTTGCTCAAGTACTTCAGATGCAGAAAAATTGGCTCTGGAATACGTTTGTATGATATCATATGGATTGCTTCAAAATATTAATAGCCTGCATTTAAAAACATACACCCAAAATCCTGCAGCGTGAAATCATCCCCTAGAAAATTCAAATGTATTTTTTACATATTTAGGTTAGATTTTTAATCTCATTTCTAGGATTTTCTGCCATTAACATCAACCACATGTCACTTTCATAGTCCATTTATATTTTAATTTAGTGTCTGCATATCAAATGTATAATGCACAGCTGGACTCAGCACAATATTTTCTATGAAAGGCGTAGGGAGCCATTAGCCAATAAGAAATACATCTGGCTTTGGTGTAGCAGAACTTTTTCAAAGGCAGAGAAATTGCTGTGATAATTAAACTTGAGACTCAGAGAAGGACAGAATTCCTGCTGGAGTATTAGACCTTGCACAAGGACTGGGATCCCAGTTAGAGGTTTTTTTATGACTATTAATCTATTGTATATTACTAAAATACTTTAGCAAAGGTGCGGGCAATTATTTGCAGCTGTTGCTTGGTGACTCTGTCCAGGTATTAGACAATGTCTTACACACCATCTTAGGAATCTGTCATATTTTTGCTCACAGTCAACTGAGTCCTGAGCAGATGAACACGCTAAGCTGTCTGCCCTGGCGCTTCCATACAAAAGGCTTTTAAATTAAAGCAAAAATTCATTTCAACAGTGAGGTTATGTTTTCCCTTGAGGTTTCTAACACTGTTCACTTTCATTGCTGAGGATGTTTCTGCCTTCATGGTAAAAGCTTTTCTTTTTGTTACCCTCGCAGCCCTTGTTAGATTGAATAAGTCAAGGTGCTCCCGCCTTTGTGTCGCTGAAGGGCCCGATCCCACAGCCCTCGCGCCCGGCTGCGAGAGGCACTCGGAGAGCTGGGGCTTACAGGGGGCACAGGTAAGATGAGAGGGAGCTAAATGCAACAGACAAATGGTTTATTTGTCTGCAACTTGTTCGTTGTCACCTACAGCTTCCTCTTGGTGAATGGACGGCTTTCTTTCTAAAACAGCAAAGGCTTCTCTGGAAAAAACTGAAACACTTGCTCGAATTTACTCACTAATTTAGTATGCAAGAAATGTTAGTTTCTTCTCTCAAACACCAGCAGACAGATGGCAGAAAAAATATAGTAGACTCTGGACTCCCACTGAAAGCTGACCTAGTCTCACCCCTGGCTTTATTGTTTTTCTTTCATAATTAGCTTTTGCTCAGCTTTGTCATTTTCATAAGCCTCGATATTCTTCAATTAACAAAACAGAACAAGAACAACAAGAGCTTAGGCAGCTCATGAGGTCACTTCTTGCAGGGGCTGGATTATGGCACCAAAAGAAGCCTGAAAAGCATGTATTGATCCAGTCTGACAGTTCCTGCCACATTAAGCCTCACCACAGCTGTGATATAAAGGCGCTTAGAGCTGTTATCATAAATACCATCCACTATCTTTAAAGATCATCAAAATTGCTTCACATTGTATAAGAGTTATTGTCATATAATTTGTTCAATGCATTTTAACAGCATAAATTGGTTTAGCATTTTAATACTAGCTTAAAGGTCAAATGCAGATAATTTAAACTAACATTTATCCTATGAAAGTTATCATATAAGCTCAATTTACTGAATGTGTGGAATGAAAAACAGTCATCTTTATAATTTCTTTCATTTATCCAAAATCTAAATATAGCCAATTTTTAAAAATGTTTCAGCACTTCCATTTAAGCTGTGAAAGAACATATTTGAGAGTATTTGTGAATGACTACAATATTTAGGATATGAACTTATAGCAAAGTAATCTTTTATATTTTGTTCTGTAAAAAGGGGATTATAAGAGATGAATATTTATAATAAGAAATGGAAAAATACAGCTACAACTTTTATGATGAAGTGAAGATATTAGGAAGAAACATATCTACGGATCTCAACCCCACCCACAGCTGGGTGTCTGCTCATCTATAGTCCTGCTGTGCACAGAAAACTCCCTTCCAAGTTGTGGCTCATTGAGCCAATAAAAGATGGAAGATGAATGCCTGTTTGAGAGAGAGAAATAAATTAGTGATCATATGGGTGGAAGGCAATAAAGTCAATAACATCAGCAAAGACAAGTAGGCCAAATCTTGTTGTAAAACACACTTTCCCAAGGGGGACTCCTGGAGTTTTTCTGCTGTAGGCAAGAATTGCAAGACACTGGTATGACCTACAATAAACTGTTGAATCACCAGAGCTGGAACAGCAATCAGGTCCCAGAGGAAACTTCTCTATTCCCACCCTGAATGTGGCTGTGGAAGAGTCAGTGGCCTGTTGGTCACAATGTTAGGGTGGGATGGGATAGACCCAGGCCACATCCCCTGAGACTGATTTGAAGCACAGTCAAACTTATCACTAGTGCTGTCAGGGGCTTGTCTGAGATGTGGTTTATTCTGGAGACTTTTTCAAACACTTGTGCAAACAAGTGTTTGCGGGAGCAGGAACTGGGGCAGAGGTTTCCAGCATGGTAAGAGACTTCTCTAGTGATCAGGTGGCAGAGATAATTTCTCAAATGAGTTGATCATATACATGTCTATGTTTTGTACTCTGTTCATGCAACAGAAGAGGGAAAAACTGAGTTAAAACCATGTTTGTTACCTCTCATCTGACTTCTGAAGCCAATAGACAATTTCTTGGTTGGTTCTGACCACATTTGATCTGGTTGCATTTTCTAGAGCCAAGATATCTGCCCAGTGCTTGTCCACAGCTGCAGTGTCATTTATTTTGCAGGACTAATAGTCAGATTTTTGCTGGGCCTTCAGCTGGTATCCCCTGAGCAGTCCCCAGCCTCGTGGCACCCCTCTGCCCATCTCATCCTCACTGGGAGACTGCCCCAGGCCCCAGGACCTGCCTTTTGGCGTCACTGCCAAACTCCTGCCCTCTCACTCCTTGATGGCTGTCAAGAAGCATGTGTAGCATTCAGAGCACTGACATCCATTCCTGGTGAGGTGGGGGAAACACCGAAACCAGATGCTTAGAGAAGCGTAAGGAAACAGCAAAGCCCTCAGTGATGACGCCCTGAATACTCACTCAGCATCCAGTGCTTTGCAGCCGGGGATCTTTCCCAGCCAGAGGTGTTGCCCAGGCGGATGGCAAGGGTGAGGGCACGAGTGCTGGGCACGGGGTGGAGGAGTTAGCACCAGTGCATAGCTTGGAAGACTCCTTTGCCTCTTGTTTTGTCTGGTTAGCCCTAATTTCATTCAATCTGCATGGAGATTTTTATTTTTGTTCCTATCTTCTCCCTTCACTGTTTGAGCAGTCTAATCTGATGAGACAACTCCTAATCTAGTTTTTTCAAGCCTGATGTTTGTAAGCATTTCTAACAAGCTTCTAACTGTACAAATTAGCTAGCTTAATAAGCATTATAAAGGAGCATAACTGTCTGCATTACCAGAGGTCTTGCTGGTTATGATATTGTGAGATGAAAGATTGAGTGCACGAATCATTTGTAATAACAAATTTGACTTATTTTTCTATTCGTGAACAGACCAGAAAACAAGCTGGTTATGTCAAATGGTTGTATAATTGGAATTCTTTGGAGTTTTTTACAATTTTTGGTTTTTTTCCTCTGGAGACACAGGGGTAGAAGGAATCACTTTGTTTTTTGTTTGGTTTCTTTTCCCCCCCCCCACTTATTAGAGAAAAAAACCTTGAAAAATTGCAAAACCCACTGTCACTTTAAAAGTAACTCCCACCTTTGAATTTTTGTCTCAGTGGTAAGACAATAACAAAAAAAATAACACTTTTACCTCTTTATCTAGAAGTAGTAACAAAAGATTGAAGACTTTTATCTCATTGGATAAATAATTCACAGTACAGTCCTTCTTTTTTGTTGTCAGTGGAAACTTTTGGTATTGTTCCTTCAGTGGGACTCACAGTTGGAATCAGCACTTTGTAAAATTTCCTGATACTCCATACTCCTGGCACAACACACCTGCTCTCCTCTAGGTTATACTTCATTTTCGGATGTGAAGAGGTGTCTGGGTTGCCTATATGAGCAGAATCACAAGTGAGTCTCTGAACCACCCACGAATTTCCCTCTGTTTTATTGCACTCCAGAAGGTGTGTTGAGAATGACCTCGCATGCACTAGGGTTACCATGATCACCTCATTTTTATCAATCACTGATAGAAAAAACCACACCTGATGTCTTGCAAAGGAAGAAATAGCAGGAAACACAAGAATTACTAGGTATTTTCTGGTTGTTTTGGTTTTTTTTTGTATACAATTTTAGCACTTACATGAAAGGCAGAATTAACATTTTTATCAGCATTTTTCCTCCTGTATCTCAGAAATGGTAACATTCCTGAAATCACCAGAATTATGCAGAGGAGAGGAATAAGAGATGCAAAGTAAGATGCCAAGCCCTACTTTCCTTTTCATCTGTATGAACTTCTGTAAGAAATCCATGAGTTTTATTAGAATTAATGTGATTCATTGAGATCTAAAAGAACTCTGTCTTCAGAACCCCAAATCAGCTTTGTAAATAGCAGATACTGAGAACAATTTGAAGGGTTTCTGTGTTAACAGATATTGTGTCTTTTATTTAGAAACACCACTGGTCTAGATGTGTTGCCACTGTAGTATTGCTATCACTGCAATGGTACTCCTAAAAAGAACTTGTCTTATATGAAATCTCCGAGGAGTTTCATTTTGCTCCCGTAGGATGTGATCATATTATTTGCATTTCTAACCAAGAGAAAATCAGAAGCAATGGCATACTGGAGAGGTGGATTTTCCCATGTCCTCTCTTCCTCCTGCTCAATGGGTGTTCAAAACTGGGGGAGGCTCAGCCTGTTGCACTCACACAAATGCCAAATGCTACTCACATAGACCTTAAAATGTCAGTCAGAGTGTGCCTTACAGCTCACTAACTGTTGGTTACAGAACCACTGAATTGCAGAAGTTGGAAGGGGTGTCTGGAGGTCATCTGGTCCAGCTGCCCTGCCCAAGCAGGAAACTAATCTAAACAATGAAATCATTGTTTGGAAATTTGGAAATCTTATGAATGTCAGCTACGCTAAGTGTGTTAGAAACCAGGTGAAAATAGCCCATATGCAACCAGAGATTTAACAAGTTCAAATATTTTATCTTTCCTTATAATACCTATAGGTGTAAAAACAAATGAACCTTTCACATGTTTTCACTCCCCCCATGCCTTAGAAATACATTTGTGTGTGCACACAAATCCACAGAGCAATTCCCTGGGACAGAATCCAGCTTTGACCATCTACATACGTTCTTACCTACGCCCCATATGTTGAGCTGTCACATCGCCTACGGCACAGTCCGACGTGCAGGGATGAGAGATAGACAGGGAATGCTTTGAAGCTACTCTGTCAGTGTTTGAGGCTGAAGGATTATCCAACTGTTCTCAATAGTGCTACCAGCTGCAATGTATTCTCACTTAGACATTCTTGAAAGCAAAGGGGTCTGGTCATCTGGAAAGGTGAAATATCTCATCATTTTACCCTCTCACTGAGGGGACAGTGAGACTGTGATTGATATGGAAAGAGTCCTAAACAAGAGGTCCCCGATAATCTTTGAGGTACCTGATTTTTTGTGGGTTTTCGTGTGTGTGTGTGTTTTGTTTGTTTGTTTGTTTTGTTTTGGGTGGTTTTTGTTTTGTTTTGTTTTGTTTTTTATCCTCAGCTTTATTGACCAATGAATGTCAGTGTTCTATAACAAAGACCCCTACACAAGTTAGTAATTTTTCAGGTTTTATAGGGTACCACAGTTTGACAGGAAATATGAGATTTAGTTAATAATTTGTACTTTATTGTTTTGCTACATTTATCATCTAAACTTTTCATAAGAAATAGTTAGAAATTTCACTAATTTGATATGGAATTTCTGTTCAGCTTTTTAAGAGTAAAAGAAACAGACCAGACTGGGCTATTTACCCAGGAAAAAATTGTTGCAAAGGAAAGTGACTGTCATTTGGGATATTGTCACCTCAAGAACAAAAAAATACAGCAATATGATGAGGTTTTTCTCTCTCTAGGGTTTGTGTCAAGGTCAAAGTCATTTACACAATGTGTCTGGGATTAAAAGACACTATCTTAATACAGAAAAGGGAGATGACCCAGAGTGATGTTCAGAGTGATGGATCCCTCACACAAAAGACATCTCCAGACTCTTCATTCCTCCTTCCTCTTGCAGTACTCTCTCAAGCACTTCCCAACCATTTCTTATGCTGCTTCCTTGAGCTATTTCAATATTTCATCTGCACCTGCCTTTGCTTTCTTCACATCCCCTCTCCGACTCCTTTCATCTGTCCAACTCTCTGGCTCAAGATCTTATCCCAAATAAATGATAAAAGGTAAAAAGAAATATAAAGGAACAGACACTGACTGCAAGCACAGGGTGAATGTTATGTGTGTGCGTTACAAAATCAGTGACCTCAGGAAATGATTTTGTATAATCCTTGACCTCTCCTTTGTTATTACAGTCATGCTTGTTTCTGTCCTGGATGTTTAATCATGACTGCCACATACAAGAAGGGAAGACATTTTAATTACTGTTTTTAGTTGTTCTGATCCCTTTATTCTGGCTTACATTTACAGTGATGATAATGTATCATTGCTCCCTCTGACACAAATACCCCATTCTGACACAGATGTGTGTCCGCAGAGCAATAACCTAAGCCTGAGGCCCTGTAAGTCAGCCTTGCAGGGGTGGAGAAACCAGTGACACCATGTCTGGGTGTATTCTAAGTATAAATTATTTTGTTTACATATCCAAATCAGGCCTGGTGGTAGAAGTGGTAAAACAACACTTTGTTCCAGGCGATTATTTCTTTAAGGAATATTTGCTTAACAGCCATGTTTAGTTGTCAGAGAATAATTGTCTTAATTATAAATACTTAATCAGAAAGGACATAAAAAATACCAGTATCCTCTACCTTTTTTCAGACGCTTATTCTAAAAAGGCAACTTTACATGTCTTCTCAAATGGAAATTTTGCACATGTGCCAGGAACTTGAAAAGCTAAATGTAAAAGTAGCACCTAAAAACACTTGCCATAATAATATTTTCTTCTTTAGCCAATATTCCAGTGTATTTCTTGCTTGTCATTACTTCCAACTATTGGACTTTGACCCTTCTTTGAAGTCTGTGGCATATGCTGAAAATTAAGCAAGTTCTTAAGTGTTTAAAGGATTGGTTTCACTTAGAAATAGCCAGTACATTTAACTTCCAGCACTAATTCTAAACTTCTGTCTTCAGCAAGTTGTGTCTCTAGATGACAGTAAGTGCACCCATGCTGTATGTCTGTGACTTCTTACGGTCAGTTATATACTCTGCTTTTACCCAAAGTGGCTTGTGATCAAAGCACATGGCTGTACAAAGCCATGACACAAAAGGTGGTGCCACCTTGAGCTGCCAGGCCTTTTGAGGAGCATGAAGATCAGAGCATAAAACAAACCACAAGGTTTTTTTCTGATAATAAATGCGTGTGATTAGCCAAGAACTAATATAAGTGGATTAAAACTGTTTTCTTACAAGTAAGTGATATGATTCAAGATTTGTGATCAAAATTCCTGGCAGAATTGAAAATCAGCCCAAACACAGTGTGGTGAAGATTTGGATAATTTAGCAACTCAGTATGTCAGAGTTTCTATGGCAGAGTGATAATGGCTGTTCTTCTCCATCCCCTAGACCCCCTAGCCCTGTTTATGCATTGTTTATGCAGGAGCATTTCTTTACCTGCTGAGGCAGATGGGAGCCACTTCCTTGCTCTGATGTGTTTCTGCTCAGCTGAGATCCTGCTATAGAAATCATTGAGGTATGGGGTAGAGGAGAAAGCAGCAAACAGTCTGCATGATTACCTACACACATTTTCTCAGGGATGAGCAGAAAGGATGAGTGATTTGTCCCCTTTAATGTCACTTGCATCTCTTTGGTACAATCAATCCATCAGAAGATGGATTGAGCCTTAATGGAGGGACTTCAGCCAAAGTGGCAGAAGAAGATTGGAGCGTCCCTTATTCCTTGTGCTCAGGGATTTTTTCCATACAAAGATATAACTGGAAATGGAAAACCAAAACTACAAGCAGCAAAATTGTTTCTCTAGTGTGATGCATCTTCCTCTTTGAATTAACACAATAACCATACACAGACTTTGCAGTTGCCTTTAGGGCTGGACTGTTCAGTCTTATGGGACTTGTGAAGCCTGAAGTTTGTTCAGGTATAAGTTGACATTCACATACTATAAACACACAGGACATAACACTCAAATCCTGTCCTACAGGTATTTATAGCCCGTTTTAAATCAAGCTGTTTTCCTCCATGAAGTCACACACCAGCTGAGGAAGACAGTGGGCCATAAATAGTGAGTTGCAACTGAACATGCCAGGCCGTCCTAGGCAGAATTCAATACTTGAGACAATACAATGGTTGCAAAATCCTTAAATGCTTTTTTAACATTAAGACTGCAATTATCCCACTAACTTAATGGGATTGCTGTCATAATTGATGTCAGACATTGTTTAGTTATCTTCATGATCATCACGCAGAATCGCAGAATCAATTAGGTTGGAAAAGACCTCTCAGATCAAATCCAGCCTATGACTAAACACCACCTTGTCAACCAAACCATGGCACTGAGTGCCATGTCCTGTCATTCCTTAAACACCTTCAGGGATGGTGACTCCACCCCCTCCCTGGGCAGCCCATTCCAATGTCTAATCACCCTTCCGTGAAGAAATTCCTCCTAGTGTGCAACCTAAACCTGTCTTGGTGCAGCTTAAGACTGTGTCCTCTCGTCCTGTTACTAGTTGCCTGGCAGAGAGATAAGACAGTTATTAGTTCCCTTAAAAAATGCACTGCAAATGCACTGCAAATTTCTCACTCCTGCTGTGTGGTAGGGTTTGAAGAAAACCCAAAATCTAACAAAAGTTTTTACTCACTTGAAAGCCCTAAGTCAGCCTGAAGCCTCAAGTAACAATCCTGGGTATAGATGAGAACTCTTTGTTTTTGGAGACAACATGAAGAGAGGAGCAAAGCAATTGGTGCCACACATTGAGGCCTTTCACTTCTTGTCCTGAGTGACCTGTGCCTCTCGTACAGATGACTAGGTGGGCACCTGCCCAGAGCCACACTTAGCATGCCTGAATTTATAGTAGATTGTCTTACCCACTGAAGCACCACATCTCCTCCATTTGGGCAGGTTCCAGCAAAAGCCTCACAAGGTACAAGGGTTGTTCCAGAATCAACCCTTTCAGGAGTTGTTTCATTCTCATTTTGGCAGGTTGAATACTTAAAATGAGGTATTTAAGTTGAATATTGTAAATTGTCTTAATGATCTTAAATAAAGCACACTTCTGTGTTGAGGTTATAATAAGTTTCTATTGAGATTCATATTTACTAAGTTACTGGGTAAATTTTCCTATGAAAAGCCCAGCCCCTCTCCTATAATCAGGGAAATCAGCAACAAATTTCCCAAGAGTTCACTGCGCTACAGAGTTTAATGACTTATGTTGAAGGCTGTGAAATGAAAGATGTCTTAGACAATAAAATCTCCTTTAGCTCTATTTACATTGAAACTATGGGGGTTTTTTCAGCACTGCCATACCCATACTTCAGACGGGTTAATGGATTAATTTAATTTTTTTTTGTGATTACATCAGAAAAAAGACTGATTCATGTCAGAATCAAAATGGCTTTTGATTGCACACAGAGAAATTATGAACTGTGAACTAATAAAAATGAATTATGAACCACATAAAACTGCTTTCTCAACCTAAGCCCTAATTATTTTTAATTTTCTTTTTTATAAGTCTATTTGAAAGCCAAAAGAAAACCACTTGAGTTAAAAGGTAATTTTTAGAACCTAAGAACTAAACATTTGGTCATTTTTAAGTTAATGCCTCTATATTTTTGAGGTCTTCCATCCCTTTTTTTCCTTGCCTGAAACAAGTTTCAATGTTTAGCCATTTTATTATGTTAATTAAGTGTTAATTTCTGCTTCCTGTCTCACTCCAAAAATCCATTTCTGGGAGGATGTTGCTTGCTAACAACCTCCTTGTCAGTTCTCAATAGGGAATGACATGTAAAAAGTGGATGAAGTCTCCGAAAATGATATATTTCATATGAGTAGCAGGATTACCTCAAACGTGTTTTAGTGAACTGGGCACTCTATCTTTCAAGTCGTAGGTGAATGGTAATTTTATTAAGTAACCTAAAACCTAAAATCAAGATGAAAATGAGGCGATTTAGAAGGCCTTCCCTCTTTGACAGAACAGCCAAGTACTGCGACCTGACAGGTACGATAAAGAGCTTAGATGTTCTTCTAATATTGTTCTTAGCCATAAGCCCCCAGGCTTTGTTCTACATGCTTAGTTAAACTGTTTTTATCTTACATAAATCCTGGTAAGCTACTTTAAGATCCATCAGACTACCTCAATTGCCATTTAAGTGTTTTTTTCTGCACTAACTGCTTCTTGTTAAATAGTTTGACATTTATGTGTCTAGACTTGGGTTGTTTTGATATTGATTTTGGAAAGAATGATAATGGAGCATAGTGGTAATATTACTTTTGCTGTCATACCTAGTAGCAATATATCTCTTTGAAATTCTTGTGTTAGGAGCAAAATCTACATGTATGTAGGTCTAAATTTAGTCAGTTCTTCAAAGCTAGTATTCTGCTTTGATTATTTTTCTTGCTGCAACTAACATTTTTTCCTTACAGTGCTGAGAATTTTTATTTTGAGGAAAATATGTCAAAATACAGAGCTTCCAGGTCAGTGTCTGCACAGGAAAGATGGTTGTGCTATCAGCTAACTCTCTCCCTCCCTCCCATCTCCCTCACTAATGACCTTACTGTGGGTATGGAAAGCTGCTTTCTGTGGATACTTAAAGTGTACATAATAAGCCAATCACTTTTAAGATGTTTACTGCTATCTGTTAAATGAGATTAGCTCTAGGTTGGCTTCCCCCTCCCCATCCATGTGTTTTGCTGTTTGCCTATTTCAGATCAAAATACTGGAAATAGTCTGATTTGTCTGGCTGAAATTTAAATAGAGTTAAACAAAGATTTTTAGGCATAAAATTAAGAAGTCAACAATTTTCAGAAAAAAACCCCACGATGAGGTAGGAAGTTCTAAACTATGAGATACACAGGCCAATTAAAAGAAAGTCAACCATCAATATTTTAACACCAAAATAACTTTATTATTGAGGCATTCATTTCAAATACTGTACTAATTTTGTATGCCAAAATCTTCAAAGCCAAGCTGATTACAGTGTTGACCTTTAAAACTACTCAGGTGCTTGCCTCAGCTTTTGTTTCAAGCCTTTGGTAGTACAAGGATATGGAGGTTATCTTCCGTGAGCAGAAGGAAAGACATTTATTTCACCTGGAAACAACTAAGTCAGACTTTTTCACGCTTTTTCTTTTTCTGCTTCTTCCACAGGGGCTTCTGTTCCTCTGTCCTCATCCCCTTAATTCGCCACCCTGCTGATAGCTGGGGCAGTGGAAGTGGATGGGGATGGGCACAGGGGGATGGCAGCTCAGCCTACAGCCAAGACTCCTGGTATGTCCTCAGTTGCACAGCTCTCCAAGGTGCAGTTACAGCTCTGCTGTCCTGCCAGCAGAGCTCCTGCCTGGAGCAGGCTGCCAGCCTCTACTATCTGGGAGACATCTCTCTCCAAGATCCTAATTCTTCTTCTTCAGTACTTGTGTATTTAGAGCTTTTTTCCCTAAGCAAATTAAAATGCTGGCCAACGGCTGAGGTGTGGCCAATCTTACTGCAGTGATTTAGGACACCACTCCCTGGGCTTGGGGCTGCTGTCTCACAGTGAGATGGTCAGCAGGGAGATGGCCCCATGAAGGTGCCATCTGAGATGATTTCAACAGGAGCTGCCAAACTTCATACTCAAGAAATAGAACAAACTGTAGTTCAAAAGTAGTGAGTGCTGCTCAGCCAGGTATTCACCCTCAGAAGATGGTTAAGCACTGCAAACTCCATGTTTTTCTCAGCAGGAAAATGTAAGCACCAAGCCACTTTTATATTTATTTAAGGAATTGCCAGTAAGCCTTAACTATTCCACCCCCCATGACACTATCAATCTTAGTGGACAGGTATTGAATTTGTAAATTATGTGTTTGTAAGTGAAAAGAAAATCTCATAGGTATTTATTTAATTTGACAATGGAAATATATGGCTTACAGCCTGTTCCAGGAAAAGCTAGCCTAAATAAGAAAATCAAATCCTTTAAACCCATGCACTAAGGCCAGAATCTCCACCTCTATTTATGCATATTAAAGTGTCGAAACCTGTAATACATGTAGAGCTGTCATACATGTAGATCTAACTATAGTTTTCACCCCAGTGATGTAAAATTACTACCCCCATAATTTTCATGGCCACTGAGAATTTAGTTTCCCAGTAATTCTAACATTTCAGAGCTTAAGAACCATTCAATTATTTATTACGTTCCTTCATTCAAGTATTTTTGGAGACTGACAGCCAAGTTAGCTGGACATTTTTACATAGTTGTACTCCAGACAGAAGGCTTGACTTCTTAAAATAAATATTAAATTTTCAAGGAAATATATCTCTTCCAGGAGTTCTGGTGACTACTCCACTGTTCTGTAATCCTTGTGTAAACTTGATGGATTTGACTTCAATCTGTAATGTCTTTTGCAGAGGGAAATGCACATTGCCTCTACCTTTGGCCCAGCAAATCTCATCTTTGTCCAGGACTGTCCAGCAATTCCTGTCTGCTCTGGTTTCTTCTTAGACAAAAATTTCATGCCTGATAACTTCAGTGCTGTTTATGACTTCAAGAACACAGGCTTTTCTCATGAAAAACATGACAGAGCAACACAGGTAGCAAACACATAGCACAGTGTTTCTGTAAATCATGTTCGAGGGCCATATTGAGACTCTGAGGCCAAAAAAGAGTTGATGTCAAATAAAATTTCACTGTAAATAGTAGGAAATATCCCCTTTTGATACAGTTCTTTAACTTTGCTCATCTCTATGTATGTACAATTCTTTTTTCATTTACCGACCAACAAGATTCTCCACATCTTCTGGGATCCTCAGGAACAAAACAGAATCCAGCCCCCTGTTCAGCTCCTGTCTCCAGGATAAGGCAGACTCCCATCCATCCAGATTTCCCTGAATCCTGCCTTTTCTGAGCTTTACTAAGACTGTTTGTTGAAAAAGCTTGGAGTGATAAAATACACCCTAGATATCATGTTTTTCTCTAAATTAGCTGACTAAACAAGCTAGTTGTCCAGGCTTGCACCACACTCAGCAGAGAGAGATGGGAGCTTCTAGAGGGCTATTTCACTCAGCTGAATCCAGGTGGCTAAAACAGTCTTTGATTTACCCTCTGGAAATTCTTGTTTTAAATTGCTATTAAGAAAATTTGGACAACTAACATAGAATGAATGTCTATCAGCAAAAATTAAGTGAAAGGAAATAATTTCTCAATTAAAATATAAGCCACTGGGTGTTTCAGCAGTTTGGGGTCCCTGAAGTGTACTCAACTTGCCTAAATTTAGCCTTTCACTGAAGATTTCCATTACAGTCACTTTGGTGAAACAGACATTTGAAGGACCTTTTTCACCTGCTTTAGCCATCTATATTTAATCCCATCTCATTCCAAAAGTTAAGTCACTGTTCCCACTACCCATTTAATACAACTCTTTTCCAATGAGAGAGAAAAATCATCAAGAACTGCTCAGTCTGCCTTGCATGATAAGAGACTATCCATTTAAATATTGATGCTGGTATGACTCGATTCAGGCATTTGTCTGGAGCATGTCTGCAGTGCTGATGGGACACCTTCCACATGTGTGATGAGCAAATGTAAACGCTCCTCAATGTGTTCTCAGCCTCTCTGGCTGACCATTGAGTGCCATACATGAAGCTGTTTAGTTCTGTTGGCAAAAGACAAAGCCCAAATCTTAAAAAAACCCAAAACAAATGAGAAGCAGACTCCAATTAATGGGACCTAGTCCTTCAGTGATGTAATTAATCATCATCTTTGAAACAGAATGAGCTCATGGGCAAAATAAATCCATGTCTGTTTAGGGACTAGCATAGATATTTTTACTGTATGGATAATGGTCTATTATGGGGGAGTAGTAGATGAATAAGGTTTATCCTCATCCCTAATTCTCAGTAAAATCTTAAAGCAGTTGCTGGTTGTAATAATTGTGATATTTTATACAGTTGTGTGACTAATTTGACCTCAAATTATTTTAGCATTAAGTACTTTTGTTTTCATTGCATTATATATATGTATTTTTAAAGCACTTAACTAAATAGATACAAAGGGAAACCTTCATGGACCAGATGTTTCTTTCCTAGATTGCAAAGGCTGCAGGGTACATCAGAGAAAACTTAATAAGCCTAATAACACAGTGGTGGTCCATGGAACCTGCCCATTTTAGTTCTCATAAAGTCCTAATAAAAGTTCTAGTCCCATAGGCTTCACTGAAAACCTCAGACTTGTACTTCGAGTCCATAAAATTGCCAAAACATTTTGGAACATTAGAAGCTGGTTTGTAAACACTTGTGAAATCAGCTGGATTCACAGAGTAATTAATTTAAAAAGAGTCAGACTGTCATTTTGGTGGCTGAAAATACAGCCATGTTGCAACCTGTGAGATTTCTGCAGCATCTAAAGGTCAACTTTTCCATATAGGAAGTGACATGGTATTGAGGCAGCCACACATTGCCAACTACTTTGGCAGGGCTTGCAGTACAGAGCTGTGATGAGCGTGGTAGCAGGAAAGAGTAGACCAGTGAGGAGTGGCCTGCTTCCTAACAGCTCGTGGTGGTCATGTGGAAACTGGGCATTCTCATGTCCTGGGGCTATCCTGGTGCTGGGACGCCTTGTAGATGCTCAGACTGTCCACTCTCACACAGCCAATAGGTTTTGTGACACCTATTGGTCATGGACTTGCCTTGGAAGCATCTGTCCACCATCTGCTCCAAAACACAATGGGACAACTTGGGAGCACTGTAGCCTGGGATTAGCTGAGGTCTTGAACACTTCTGGAACTGAAAGCAAGTTTGGAGAGGCAATGACAGCTTCAGGAGAAGAGATGCTTGAGGGTGGGACACTGGACAGAGGAAGAAAAGAAGGCAGGCAGAAGCCAAAGATATCAGCTCAGGGGTACATGAGAAAAGGACCAGTAGACAGAAATGCAACATGAAGATGTACCCACTGTGAAATAAAAATGGATATGTCTGGGGAAAGTAGAAATTTGGAAAGAGGATGTAGACAGATGTCAAAAAAAAATGTGGAGAGGGATATGTACGATAGAGAAGGACAAGAAAAAATTGTATTGTTCAGGTCAGTGCTAATCAGAGTGAGCAAAGGCTGCGGCAATAGGGCCTTGCCCAGAATGTACAGAGTGATGGCTATTTATCTTCAAAGAACAATTTGGATTCTAGCTGCCCTTGCTGTTTGAATAATCCTACACTGTCTAAGTGAGCCTCATGAGTGTGCCAGGGAGATTTTACAACCCAGAAACTGGACAACTATTCCTGCTTTTTACTGTGATAGCAATAAACAAGTATCAAGTGTGGGAACAATTATATAATAATAAAAAGGAGATGAAGAATGTACATGTTCCTTTTTCCCATCCAAAAAAAAAACCCCAACCCTCTTTGTTGTAAATTAGACTTTTTCCAGCAGACTGCAATGATAAATAGGAATGGGTGCAGTTAAAATAAAAATAGCTCTAAGAATAGCAGTTCTGGTTCTTTGTAGTCCAGTTGGAAACCACTCTAATTTGAAAACTGGACACACGACAATGGCAAAAGACTCCAACTTGATAACTCACAGGCTCTACAGGTGGACCAGCTATGGAGTTATGAGACCCAATAAAAATAATGGTTGGACAGATATTGAGTCCATAAAATGATGGCAGCCAGGCACGGAGTATAATACAATGCAGATGTAGGTGTATCGCTCTGAATAGTTTGCACTCTGTTTCAACAATAAAAATGTGTGATGTTTCCAGTACTCGCCACCAACTATATGAGAGAATAAGTTATCCATCTGGTTTCAATATAAAACACACCATCCTAAAATCAATTGATATTTCATACTCTTTGTATTCTTCTTTCCTGCACATGCAGGAAGTATTAATGGTGACATGATTGTACGTTACTGCAGTTTAACAAAATGATCAGGAAGACAAGCTATGTTAGCAACATTATTCAGACATTTAATAGCATTTATCCTTTTAACTTCATTATAGTGAATGCCCCAAGGCCCAAAGAGAGTTATTTTTAACATGACTTCAGACAGAACAGAGTAACTTCTCATATGAACATGCACTGGCCTCTTTACAGAGATATATTACCAAGGGTCCAGGATACAAAAATAAGGGGCTGCCACTTCTGTCTCCCCTCTGCCCTCACTCTTCCTTGCAACCACTCCATGTGGTCGGTACTCTCCGGTTTCTCCCTAAGGTCAGAAACAAAAGTCCCAGCCCTGAGGCCTTCACAGCTGTTACCACTCTCCAGATGTCAGCACTTGCCTGTCCCTTGTCCCTCTTTCCTTCTCCTCCTAAGAAACTCCCCCCCCCAAATCTATTTCAGCTTGGATCTTTTCCCATGTCTCCCTTCAGAAAGCAGTACAAGCTACTCCAAGAAACCAAGCCTGTGTGTGTGTCTGTGTCTGTGTATGTGCACAAAAACCAATCTTTCTCTCAGTGAGTATCCCCACCCTGCCCACCCAAAAGGGGAGGAGTGGAGATGCAGAGAAGGAAGGAGAGACCATGTCCCTTGCACACAGCAGAGTCGTCGGATGCCATCAGATGCGGGTGATTCCATTAGTGCCCACATGTCACAGTGCCTGCTGTCACTCACCCAGATAACCAGCCCCACCACCACCATTCCTCACTTCAGTGAGAGCAAAGCTTCCAGAAAACACTGTTACCACTCTGTAGCAAGCCACTGATAATTTTAAACCACATTTACAGAACTGATTGTATACTGTCTTTTTCTATTTTTGTTTCTCTTCTCCCCTTTCATTTAATTTGGTATGCTTTTTCTCTTCTGTTTCCTTTACACTTTTTCATCACCCTTTGATTTTTCCACCCTTAACCCCTCAGTTCCTGTTCTTCTCCTGTCTTCCTTTACTTAACTACTTTGATGCCTCATTTTTTTCTTCCCAGTTCATTTCTCTTCATCCCTAATATTTGTTTATTTATTTGGCGCCGTCAGGTTGGCTGATGACACTTCTGTAATTACAGCAACTGGTCACAGCTGTTAGTCTTTTTTTCTTGCAGCCTTTCCTACCTTTTAATTTCTTTTCCTCTTGAAATATGAATTCTAGTACTGATATATTTATACCTTTTCACCTCTTGTGTGAGATAAAACAGAGATGTTTCTCTGCTCCCAAAAGAACCACTTTCTGTTTTCTCCTTTGTCTCTATAATAAGATTCAATTTTGTTGGACTATTCTTTCAGTAATGCAAAGTATGAAGAGTGAAGTCAATCTAAGGATTGCCTTTCATGGATAGTTTTCTCAGCTGTTCTTTTCTCCAAGGGTCTGTACTGGGTTATCCACTCCCTATGCAAAGAACTGCATTTTCATGGCAGTGGAGCACTGGACATGTTGTTCACAGGCCTATTTCCCCCTGCACTGTGAATATCCTGTATGGACTTCTCATCTATTTCCCATATTGTACTTTGCTAAATCTGTAATTTTCATCATTTGTCTCAAGGGATCCTCACTGTTCCTGGTTTTGTCCATCTTCTCACATGGTTCTTCCATGGGCTTGACCAGTCTCATATCTAGTGGGACCCTTTATCGTTAACTGTCTTTCCCCTAACATCTAGGTTAGCATTAAGTGCACATAAAGTAAAACAAAATTTGTGCGTATCGCTTTGCTCAGGTCGTCCTCATGTCTCCTCCAGCCTCTGTCATGTTAAGGTTTATCCGTTCATTAATCATAGAAGGTAGTGGTTGGTTTTCTTCCCCAAAAGGATCTCATCCTTTATAAAACCCTATGTGAATCCTCTTCTAGAAAAAAGGAAAATACCAAATACCGCAGAGTCCTTCCAATCCTGAAACACACAGTCAAATGGGTACTGCACCAACCAATTTATATATTCAATATACAACACTTCCTTATCCTTTCAGTTCTGGACAATTATTTGTAATAAAAGTTACCCTTGGCACTGAAAGCAATTCACCTTGTGTGTTCATACCAAGTTCGCATTTCAGATGTTGGGAGGTGTACACATACCTGCCAGTGGATTTCAATGCAATAATATCCCAGCTTTTATTCCAACAGCGCCACAGTATTATTTTAAAAAATCACTATGTTGAACTACTGAGCTAGGGAACAAAGAAATCCCTGGAAGTTCAGAATGCCAATCTCTTCCATAAACTAGGACTGGCCTTTCTCAGGTCACTCCACTGATTTTAGCTGGCAGGGTTGCTGAGAGATGGCAGCAGCTTTTCAAGCAGGCCAACCTTCAGCCAGTTCTGTACTGTATGAGCTTGTCTAACAGTCAAGAATATATGTGTGAGTTTCTATAACTTTTTGCCTTCTTTTATTGCTTGTTTTCCCTTTGGCTATGAGTAGTGACCTCTTCTCCCCTGCTCTTGTTAAAACATGAATACTTCAAATTCTTTCACGTAGTCTCCTTAGTTGGGATATACCACAACCAATTCTGGCCATCTAAAAATATGTATTAATTATGAATCAAAATCACAGAACCACAGAATATGCTGAGTTGGAAAGGACCCACAAGGATCATCGAGTCCAGCTCCTGGCCCTGCATGGGATCATTCCCAGGAGTCACACCATGAGTCCGAGAGCACATTGCATTATGTATAAAAATAAATATTAAGCAAGAGCAAACATTACAAAAATGTTAAAAAATCCAAACAGTTAATTTTGTCTATTAAAAAAATGTACATATTTTAACCCTCAAAATTTGACTACTACACAGTATTTTTTCATGTTCATATCAAGAAAGTGCTTTGAGAGAAAATTATAAATGTGCAAGAACAAAGGAATAAAAAAGATCATTCAGCTGATTTGCATGCAACAGTGAACAACAAAGGCAACAAATATGGTGGGAAAAATATGCCAAGTTGGCAGAATTTCACTGGTAAGCGTCCACAAAGAGAAGGTGGGGCTTTTCCTCCTCTTCTTATCTTCAGTTCTGACTGGGTGGTCATGTTTCTCATGTTTCCTGACCCTGACAGCCAATGCTGATAGTTTTGGTGAGGGCATTGCAGCCTGTTGTCCTTGGGCTCCCGCTGCACATTCATTCCCAGCTGAAGCAGGATGCTGTAGGAACTCCCGGCACACCTCTGACCTTTCCCTCGCAGCTCAATCAGAGAAGCAAATGCACCACTCATGTGGAGGACAACAGCACAAAGGGCTGGTGAAGGAAGGGGAAGGTGAGGAGAATGACTGAAGACCTTACACAGAACACGAAGGAAAATTTCTGCAAAGAGCATCAGGGACCACCATATCACTGTGGCGCAGAATAACACCGAGGAGATGAGAGGCTGAAATGTAACTCATGAGTGGGAAGCAGCAGATGTTCTTCCTCAAGGGCATAAGCAGAACTATAATTACAGAAAGCAAAGACATCCTATCAAGCAGAAGAGCATTAGCTATGCAGCTGAGAAAGCCACAAATAAATTGACAAGTATTATTATTTGCCTTTACATAAAGGAAGTAAAGAAAAAATGACACAGGGTCATCCTCAGACACAAAGAAATGGGCATAGGGCAGACAGAAAGGGCTGAGAGCACAAAAGGAGATATTTTCTTTACAAGACTACAAGATGTCCAATAATATATCAATCGCAAAATTGTACATGGTGCGTTTTAGACAGAAGAAAACTTCATATACCCTTCTTCAGAGCACAGTGAATTAGTAAGTCTACCCAGATCATATTTTATTTGAACGTTAGCACCAGGTCACAGATGTGTCAGTGCAACCTCACTGCATTCAGAGGGAATATGCCTGTATGAAAGGCTACTTGGACATATTTTTAAAGGATTAATCTCCAAGGCTACATGTCTGCAATGTATTCAAGCACCTACAGCCATCTCATCTAACCAAGCCAAAACTCCTCCATGATAAATTAACTTGATGTGAAACTGTGGAGTGTAATTTTTTATCATTCTTTGAACAACATATTGTTTTTATGAAGAAACTAACTCAAAAGGCACTCATTCTCTGAGATTCATTATATCAATAAACATTAAAAAGCAGTTTATTTAATTTTCATTTTTATCAGAGGCCTCCTTTGGTATCAAAATACTGAGACCAAAGTGATATAATTTAGAGTGAAGTTGCCCTCACCTCTTTAGCCCCAGTACAGATTTAGTGTGAATAGATGAGAAGTGGGCTTAAGCCCAAGAGTGCTCAAGGCAGTCCCTGCTAGATCCACAGGCAGAAAGATCTGCATCCACCCTTTCCTACTCTTCATCTTCTTCAGCAGAACAAAGTGAAATACTTTATGAATAATTCAGAATTTTTCAGTGAACTCCAATCAATAACAATGGTGTTATCCAACCAAAACAATGGACATCTGTGCCACAGAAGGTATAATCTGAAATTAGTAGAGTTACATAGGTTAAACTGTTGTGCCTGTAGAGCCCTCTTTTCTGATATTAGCATTGTGGAAGAAAATGTATCTTAACATTCAGAGCTGTCTTTGCCTGCCAAGATGAGCACTATATTCTGCTTGCAAAACAAGAACATTTTATGTGGAGCCATTGAAGTAAAAAAAAAAAAAATTGTTTGAAAATCTGATTGCAGTAGGAAAACTGATCATATTTCTACAAAAGGCATCAACTGACTCAACAGATCTCTCTCTTCAGTGCATTTGGAGTCATATCTGCAAAATTCCACAGGACAACCTTGTTTTGTTTCTGCTTTATTCTTTGGTGCATTGCAGGCTCATCATAACTGCAGGAGAGGAAACTTGACTATTTCACCCACCTTGCAAGTCATAGATTTGTGGTGAGCTGAAAGGGTGTCCAGAAGACAAATGGGGTCAAAGGACCCTGAATCCAAGCAGCTGCTGCTGCTCCAAGAAAGTAATGCCACTGGTGAGGGATAGGAAGGCATTATGGCTGGGGCTGGAGGAGCCTGAGGACACCGAACTTGTGCAAGGTCCCATGGACTGGTCATCCCAGCATGATCAGGATACTCACTCTTTGGGTGCAGTGTCTCAGGTGGCACGGACATCAGGACGCGCTCACAAAACTCTGTAGGTGTATAAAACAGACAACAACCAAGTGTATAGAAATGTGGCAAAATGGTGGACTCGTGAACAGAAAATTATATACAAATTTCTAGGCAAATATATAGTCTTTAAATATCATAAAGAGGTAAGCACATCATGCTGCTTTCCAGCCAAACTTCAGAAAATACTTTTTTGATTATAAGATGCAAAAACAGGTAATAACACTGCGGTCAGCTGAGTTGTATTGGAGCATTGGCCAAATGTCCTTAAGGAGTGCTGAAGTCTATTACTGTGCTCTGTTAACCTTCATGTACAAAAAAACATCTCCCAACAGCCCAAAGAGAAAAACAAACCTGGAGCTGTTGTTTACATATCACTTCTCTGTCTATCCACCCTATTTTGATGTGCAATTGACAAGTGCAACCCCCACCCCTCAAAAAATATCAATTCAGACAAAAAAAAAATCCCTAGTTCCATAAAGTATTAAATCGGCAAATATTATCAAAACAATATCCTAAGGGGGAGAGAAATTTTCACTGGCATACTGTCAGCTGTCAATCATACACTTTTATTATCCTTGTCTGGCCTCTAGAATTTGCCCTCTATGTGGGTTAAGAGAGAAACTTTACTCTTTTTACTCCCTTTTTTGGTTTATTTGTGAGATGGAGTTGTTGCTACCATCCATGTGATGGTCCCTGTGCACCTGCATTGTGGCAGCACACAACACACTAGGACAGAAAAAGAAAGCATCCACAAATTGGAATGCTTCTAAGATACAAGCACACTCAAAAGGTTCAAAAATGTCCTGTGCTCCATGTTTGCTCATTGTTCTTCAGAAACCTACACTCACTGATTTCTAAACTCACTTTAAAAATTATATTGCAGTGGAATGTAAGGAAAGAATTTAAGGAGTACCCACCTTTGTTTGAAGATGTTTGCTTTGGAGTTGTTAAAACGGTCTTTGGAAACAAAGTAACTAGAAAATATTTTGAAAATATGAAGGAGCATTTGAATGATTCAATTTGTTAAGCTTGTTTGTAGTCTGAATGTCAGTCTTGGGCAATGCCACCTTCACAGTATCAAGACACAACTGTTTCTTCACTTGGAACTTTTATCATGAACTACACTGGAAATTTCTTTCTTCTCTGGCTGTAATGAAACCGTAAAGTTGATGACTATTTTCCATACATAAAGGGGAAATATATTATTTTTTATATTGCAAAGGTCTGGAGTATATAGCAAAAATAACGTGGAAACATACTGTAAAAATCTGTTCATAATATATTTCCTGCATTTTAGCCAAAAACCTCTGCCAAGATTTAGTACTTTTTTGTTTTAAATAAGTGTTTTAAAAGAAAATAGATATATAAATTGTGGATTGCTTCTTAGCAAATTATATTATTAAAAGCAGAGTTGGCAATTTAGGTTGCCTCTAGACACTTTGACTCTTATGTTTGGTTGTTATTAAAAAGCATTTAGCAGCTTAATCTTGGTCTCCAGTTGTCAACATCACAAAGTCATCACACAGTCCCAAACTACTGCAGCCTGTGCTTAAAAGGAGCACAAAAGTGAAAGTTCAGAGTTGTTCTTATTATAGATCACGTCAGACATGGCAGATCCTGGGACAGAATGACACACAAGAGATTGCATAACATCTGCTCACATTTTGTGCTCCTCAAATTGATGTTACTGCTTTTGTTCTAAAATGAGCCCAGAATTCACCCACTAAAAGGGCAAAAATATTGCTTAGAAGAGAAACTAAGAGCAAGATTACTTTACTTTATTCTACAACAAACAGAAGTTTCCGATTTCCTACTTTGTGAAGATTCACCACAAATTCATCTTCTGATGACCATCTCAGAGCTTCCGAGGTCTCCAAACTGTCAGTGTCCATAACTCTTCTGCTGCTCTTGGTCCTTCCCATCCTCACCTCTTCCATTGTCCCAGCAGGGGAAGGGCTTTTACTCCCCTTCCCCCTTCAGTCTGTTCTTCCTGCCCTGCAAATTTCACCTCAGAAACCTGCTATCTGACTGTTTCTGCGTCTGCCTTCCCCATCTCCCAGTGCCCAGAGAGGACACCTGCAGCTTTCCTCCACGTCACATATGTATTTGCCTAATCCTGTGCTTCCATATTGCCTACAAAAGCAGTCCTATCCACAGGATTTAATTATCCTATTAATTCCTCTCCTTGTTTTTTGTGCCTGTCTGTCGAGCAGTTCCGATTCACAGACTTGCTTGGAACCACTCAAAACTCTGACAGCAAAACGAGTTTAACAGGTTGGACAACTGATATAAATTCCACCAGAACAGAGTTTTATTACAGCATATCCAAAGAATCAAGACTGTGAGATGGAGTCATGCCACACTGGAGATTAACACTTTGTCTTGGTTATTTATCATCACATATAGTTTCAGCCAGGAGTCAGTAGCAGGCTGCCTTCTGTAAAAGATGTTTTTAACTGCATGTTAATATGAGCTGTGTGTTCTGGAGAACAGAGAGAGTTTGTCTGATACTTGCAAATTACTTTATGAGACCCAGAGAAGTTTATCACTTTTCTGCAGGTGAAGATCTGCCAGAATTACTGTCAAACATACAGTTTGCCAAAGACATAGTAGTTATTTCCAAAACATTAAGAAAAGTCATTAGCCTAGAAGTTCAGACTTCTTCCAAACTGAGATCCAATAATCTGAGAAATAAAAACTGAGAAGAGATAAAATATGACCATGCATGGACCCTCTAACAAACCCCAGGTAAAGAGAAGCAGAAGTTTGTACACATCATAAACCGAAAAATCTTTCCTGAAAATGCCCTTTGAAATGGGCACAACCAAACTCCCTGGTGCTCCGGGAGCACCCACACTAATGCAGCTGGGTGTGGAAAGGGAGACAGATCTCCCTGATTTGATCTTGTAAATAAACATGACTTTATCTTCTGTCATCTGCATCCCTGTAAACCTTTGTAACACCGTTTTGGATTTAATAAATAAATACTCTTAACTAGGCTCAAACTACCAACAGTAAGTTAACATTAGGGCATCCCATTAACATAACACGATGTCCCAAAATAATTTTACAAGGTACCCAAAATGTGAGAAAGGTCATCTCTACAAATCTATGGAGCTAGTTTAGAGGTTAGTAGCATTGAGGCCAGTATGGAATAAATGCCTTCTAGTCAACAAAGCCAGAGAGAAAGACTCCCTGATATACAGCAGGACATTCCAATGGCCTGAAGAGGATTTATAACAGCCTCACACACCTCTTTTATTTAAAATCTTAAATAAAAGTCAGTTCTGGAAATGGGCATGAATGAACACCACCTCACTGCACCTTTTCATAAGCACAAGGTGCTGAGAAGTGCTTATTAAAACTGCAAGTGTTTGAAGCATGCTGGGATACCCTCTGCCAGATGTATGCGTCCCTTACATCATCTAGCCTTCCATCGGGGTTTTTTTGTTTGTTTATTTACAAGCCATCCATATGGCAACACCATTAAGCATGTCATAAAAAAATTACTCAAGTGGTTGTCTTGTTACTCTAATGAAATTACATGTTTTTTAAAACCTTGCCATTCCAACTGCTATGTGTTATGAAAAATGAAGCCTACTGGGATGCCATTTCATGTAAAGTTTAAGTGCCTCACCGGTGAATATAATTAACCATAATAGCATTTTATTAGCCTTAGTTACGACTGCAACTGAAGTAACACGTTGCAAGTCATGCCAGCACACATAAAAGAGAGAGCAAGCACAATACATCAGCTGGGAAGGAGACAGCTGCTCCCAGCAATTGCCCTCCTGTCTGGCCTAGCCAGCAGGGGTAGAGGATAATCCTTAAAAATCTCCGCTATAGGGCATAACCACTGCCATCAGGAGGAGAGCGAGGCAGGGGGTGACTGTTGAGGAGTGCTGGGGGAAGCCAAAAGCCAGACTGAGCTGCAGGAGGAACATGGAGAGAAAGCTGTGGCTGCTATATCTAAAAGAGGGTTTCCTGGCCAGTTTTGTAGAATTGGCTTCTTACCTCTGGAAGAAGATGCAGTGCTAACACCAGATGCTCAGCTGGCACTGGGAGGATGGTGATATCCAGAAGGATGTCCATGACACCCAGCTGCAGACAATAGACTCTCCAAACAGCAGAGCTGGAGTAATCACTGCTATTAAAACTGAATAAAGTTAGATTTTCCAGTAAACAACTTCATCTTTGCCTCTCCAAAGTAATCTGAGCATCCCAATCTATTTGATCCTCTGAGTTCAACCCAGGTCACAGCTGGTAGAAGACATGAATGAGATACAAGGGATGATAATACTCACAGATGAGACTCAGAGGGTAGGAAAAAGTGGTCAAAGTAGAACAAATAGAGGAAAAGTGAAATACTTGTACAAGCATAAACAGCTACACCAGAGGAGAGCACACACTCAGAAATAAAAATGCTCTTAAACCCTGTGACATCCATAGGTCCTTGCTGAGGCTGCTGAATCGTGCATGTAGGAACCACCAGACTATATGTGAATGGTTTCTTCCTGCCAAGGCAGGAGCTAAAATATCCTGGGATGGATCCCATTACACTGTTCTGAACATGGGAATACTCCAGAAAAGAGCAGTTTGGCTGTGTCTGCCATACTTCCCCCTTCCCTTCCTTGTGACGCTTTCCCACCTTCTGTAGTACCCACAGGAACATATTATTGTCATCACAGGTCTGCTTCTGCTTAGCTGGCTTCTACCAGAGAAAACCAACAAAAACAACAATAAAAACTGCTTGAAACACTAGACTGCTCATAGCAAAAGGAAGCAAGATTATTGCTGAAATCACCCCCCGCCTCTCTCAAAATGTTCTTTTAACAAAATAGTGAATACCTTGATGAAATACAAACTTAGTCAAGAGAAAAATGTGCTTCTATGACTGCTTTAAATAAATAAGTTTAGATTTTGCATCATGAGGACGGGTACTATTCACCTGAATGATTCTTAACCTTTCTTTAGGGTGGTGCTTGTAGTGGAAGAACTTGGTGTTACCTTTCATCAAGTTAACTATCAGGGTAGGGTCTTATCTTTATATGTTCAAAACATAGAAAAAGAAAATGAAGATATTGATCTTTTAAAACTTATTTTGTGTATTATAGCATTGCAATTACATAGAACCCTGCTGCTAAAGATCTGAGAGTAGACAAAAATATTTAACTAAAAGGCAATTGACAAAAAAGACATCAGGTGAGGGAGCAGTAGCCACTTGTATCGATAAGGATCTGAGACATTTACTTAGTTGTAACTCATTTATTATTACAGCAGAATTGGGAACTGAACCCAGATGTCTTGATTTCAAATCTTGTGATGGAAACATATGCTTTATTTTGCATCTGTTTTCCTTTTTAATAAGTTTTCCTGTCATCATAATATTCCTGAGAAATAACAGAAATCAGACCTATGTGATGCTGTCCAAGAGCTGCAAGTTTCTATGAAATTGTTGATGCATTGACATTCAGATTCATAGGGGACATCATGGTCTGTCATATTTTGTGTGCCAGTGTGACTGAAAAGCCCAGAATGTGCATGGCACCATTTCTTACCCCATCTACACGTGACAGAAAGTTAGATCAGAGCCTCAATCTGCTCATCCTTTCTTCTCTTTCCCTGCTGCTCTCTTCTAGTGGCTCACTGGGGTATTTTAAAATGAGCCACTCTGTACTGAAACGCAATCTTATGTGGGCTGGCTGCTCTCAGCATATCTCAGTGAGGTGCAACAAATTTGGTAGAGTTAATATTTCAAATATTTAATTTGATGTGAAACTTGATGCCATCCAAATTTCTCACTCTGATAAATCAAATAAAAGTTTCTCTGACTCTCCCAGCATCATTCAGCTACCCATCCAAGACAGGAGTCTGCAGTGTAGTAACAGTCTTTGACCTTTTTGGCTGTGCTTTTCCCACTGTGATTATTTTTTCCTTTGAATTAGCTTAACCAGGATCAGCTGACATGGTGAGGATGTTGATGAAAAGAAGTGGTACAGTACACATTTCAACAGGTATATTTCAAAAATAGTATTAATAATTAATAATATAAAACAATTATAATTAATATAACTTTTGGCATTGCTCGTTCGTTTAATTTTCACTGATAAAAAATGAACTTTTAAATACACATTGCAAAAAATGTACTTTTCTTCCTGTACTCTATGGCTTTTCTTCAGTCATCCACAACATCACTAAAGAATTTCTGTAAGACTCCAAACTGGGTCTAATATTTACATCAACATCTGACAGTTTAAAACCTCATTGTATATTCAGGCTTTTTTCATTGCTAAGTAGCTACATTCATGATGTCTATGTCACCTATATCTGTCTAAATTTCCAAATCTTCTTCTAACTGCTACTCCTGACATTTCTCCTGGAAACATTTCTCTCTCTGCAATACATGTTTCTTTTAAGTATATTCTTAGAAACACACTGAATTTCACACAGGGCATAAGGGGGTTTTCCACTAAGTTAATGGTGGTGGTGTTAAGCTTATACATTAAAGCCTTTGGAATGTCACATTGTTGTTTTGTTTGCTTATTTTGTTTTTCCAAATACTACTCATGAAAACCTGTACTGCAGCTTCTCTCTTTTATATGAAATAACTTTAAATAAAGGATTAAAAATTGTTCCTACATTAAATATATTTTACAGTAGTATTATTTTCAATATTGAGTTCATGCATAATAGGGCATATAATGTAATAAATGTTTTGTTTAACACAGGTTAATGTAAAACAGGTAGAAATAATGTCTTCTGTCTATTGTCAAGGGTTTAAATGGAACGTCTACTTGTTTTTATATTTTAGGGTCTACGCCTCTAATTCTCCTCGAAAACACATCTCAAGTTTCGTGTACTTTCTCTTTCCTTTCTATAGCTTTCTTCCTCCTCCATCCAATCCTCCAATCTTTTTCTCCCCATCTTCAGCCAATTCTCACCCATTCTCCTTCTCTGCAGTAATCTGCCTGCTGTGACTTTAACCCAAGTGAGCAATGAGCTGTGAAATCTCCTCTGCAAGCCCCGTTTTTCCAGGAATCTTTTCCTGGCCATTGTACTCCCTAGAATTCTGTGCAGTCTTCTTCCTGAAATTTATGCAATATTTTGAATTGCTTTTTGATAGTGAGAATCGAAACACAAAAATATTTCTGAAGAGGGACAAATCTGCACAAAATGGGTTCAAAACACTTCAAATGTCATTCTTACATTTGCTTCCTCTTTGATTGATAATGCTATTGAAGATATCTATTACCTTATTCTACATAATGGCTATAGGCACTGCAATTTGGACAATTATAAACTCAGCACCCCTAAAATCTCTATTGAATACCACATCCTCACCCTTCTGAGTATTGTCTATGCTTCGTCTTTTTTTCTTCTGTGAAAGTGATTGAATTTTCCTAGTCACAGACTAGGTAAGAGGCTACAATTCCAATTACATCAAGTTATAAACACACTTCTCTTATTAAACTCACAGTGACAGCATTAAATTCCCAAAAAGATTATCCGGTTAAGATTTTCTTAATAGTGGAATTTGGGGGGGGATAAAATTAAATGGAATTAAATGAAAAACAATTGCCACCCTATTCAACTTCACTTGGTAACTGGCAAAAAAAAAAGCCAAAATGGAAGAAAATTGGAACATTTGTAATGCATCTGTATATTAAATAAGAGTCTCTACAGCGACATGAGTCAGAATCAAGATGTTTTTGAGAACGCCTAGGATGTAGCAAATGTTTCTCCAAGTATGTCAGCGCCTGTGACGTGCCGTGTGACCAGGGTATTCCAACTCTATTGTCCAGATATTGAAAGTACTGGTCCTTATTCTTGCCTGTTTGTTCCATGGAAAGCAGACTTCCAGTAAGCACGTAGCAGTACGTGACACACGAGAAGTTCTGAGCACCACACATTTACTGAAACATCATTTAACAGATACCACATTGCATTCTAAAGGTAAGTTAACTGCTAAGGGGAATAGAAGAAGTAAGCAAGGTGTAAATCAAGACTAAAATAATCACAGCTGAGTTTTGGGAGTGTTTTGAATTAGAAAAACCAACAAACCAACAAAGAAAAACAACAGCAAACCAACACACACACAAAAAGCCCAAACGAAACCACAGCAACTATAAATACATACGATAGCAGTGTATGTGAAATAGAACATTCACAAACCAAGGCTGGGCTGCTCTTGCCTTTCACAGTAAACTCAAAGTGCCTCACTTAATTTCCTAGAAAATTTCTTCACTTATGTGAATATTTCCAAACACAAATGTACTCATTTTCCAGGGAAAGTTAAAGGATGTGTAATAAAACCCAGACTTATTTCTGAAAGGAAACTGGCTTGTTTCTAGACTGAAAATATGCCTTGCATTAGGGAAGTGTGATCATTCTCAATTTTGTGACTTCCCCAAAGCAAAAACTCCAAACTCCCAAATCCTATTTGTTAAATGGAAAGAATAGGGCTTTCCATACTGGATCAAACCAGAGTTCTGGGTAGTTCAATATCCTGTTTGTCACTATCCAAGACAGCAGCTTCAGAAGAAGGCATAAGAATTCCCCCAGAGAGCACGTTTCACACAATCTACCCACCACCAGATAATTTCTAAGGGTAATTCTAACTTCTAAAGTTGGAAGATGATATAAGCTCTTAAATTAAGAGCTTTCGTATAAGAGTCTGAATTTTTACTATAACTTGAAAGACTTTTATTGGAGGCATTTTTGTATACTTCTGCTATCATAAGGTTGTAAGTCACCCTTGCTTAATGTGTTAGTAATGAAGTGTGTGCAGACATATATATTATTTTAAGATTTGTAAGCAAAGGTTGTCACAAATTACTGTAATCATCTCAATATCTGCAACCAATTAAAGCATTTCGCTCATTCTATTGATGGCTCCAAAATGTTCAAAGAGGGAAAAAAAAAAATAGGGAAAAATTTTAAAAAGGGCAGAAAAATGTTACCTGGTCAGCAGTTAGACAATTAAAGCAACCTCCATGTAGTGGGGGTGCAGCTTAGTGATGCACAAACGCGTGGGGATGAGGAGCTGTGCCACAGGCTGGCAGGGCAGGGAGATGGTGTGTCACTGCCACAGCGACTGAGAGCTGAAAAACAGCCGTGACCGGCAGTGAAGCATTAAGAGCCACAGCCTACCTGCAAGTGGCCTGAAGCTAATGTGAAATGGCAGCTGAGAGCAGCTCCATACAACTTTCTCAGCCTCCCTAAGTAATTGGTAACCTCTGAACCCCGCTCACATGAGTAGCTGGGGGGAGCTGCTCCCAGATAGGCAGAGAGGTCAAGCCAAAGCCTGATTGTCTGGACCTTCAAACATGTGACCTTCTTCCTCCAAACTTTTTTTCTCACACCTCAAGATCATACCACTGGCCTCCAGAACTGCACTTTGATCGGGGCTCAGAGCACTTTGTTTACCTTATATATTAAGCCCAATCAAATGTCCTTGAACTGTACAGTATCAACTTTTCCCAGGTCCTTTAAGTTTGGGCGAAGAGAAACTCGCCCTTCTTAGCAAACTTCTACTTTACTTAGTGCTGATCTTGGACTTTTGCAAAACTGACAGTATCACTAATCTAATCCTGATGTCTGCAATGAGGTTTAACACTTGAAACATCCAAGTGAAGTTTAACCAGAGCTATTTGCTGAGCTTTTAGGTCCAACAATTTTCTGGGGCATATCCAGCTTTTAAATTGAATATGACAGAATGTCCTGATTAGCCCAGTGTTGTGAAAAGTGGAATCAAAGCCTCATTTCAGGCAGCTACCAGGTACTACAGCATTCCTAATCACACTTAGCATTTGATCATGCATTCACTAATGTTTTGCCAGGCCTTTTGAGGTGCCAAGCCAAGTCTTTGTTTTTTAAAAACAAAAGTGAAAGAGTGGTTGTCAATAGCTGCTTATTTTTTATGAAATTTAAATAATTTCATTTGGATAAACATCCAAACACTTTAGTTACAGAACATATTGGTTATTTGTTCTATGTTTCCACTACCGGCATTTTCTGGAAATACACCTCACTGATCATGCCTCTGTTTTCCAGATAAGCCTTTGTTACTTGTTTTTCTCTGGCAGAAATTCTATTTCTGCCTAGCATCCCTGACTCTGGATCATGTTAAATATCCTATTTCCCCCTAATAAATAAGATGGCAGCTTGGTGGCAATTATTGCTATTTCCTTTCTACCTACTCATCTGCTCTACTATCAGTTTCTTTTCCTGCATTTTGATTTCTGTTTTGCTTGAAATAATTTTCAAAGCAGGCCACTAATAAACTGGCAATGGTCCTGCTCACAGTGGTATTAAGAATAACTACTCTGGCATTCTCTGATATTGAATTTCACACAGCAATCACTGGCAAGCCCTAAAATTGTTGCAAGTTTTACCAGTACGAAAGGACATCCCAGTACTCCAAAAATTTGGTACTCACTTAACCTAGTCAAATTCTTTTACAGTTTAGAAAGCCAGCTGCCTTGCAGTGACCGTCAATTTTATTGTACAAATCAATTTGTCTCCACTGACGGAAAATAATTGCAAAGCAAACAAATTATCCATGCTACATTGAACCCTATTCACTCTGGGGACGCTGAGCTTACAGCTTGAGAAGGTTTTCCTCTGCCTGTCTCAGAAGTAGAGCTTGCCATTAAAAAAACCCCAACAAAATGTTAAAAAATTGTACTGCTTTTACTCTTACTGCTGCTGGAGATTTTCAGTATATTAATTTTGCATTTGTCTAGGCATTAAGATGCCATTATGTGGAACTTTTCTGAGTATATTCAAACACCAGTATATGATATGGCTTTATATACTAAATTTTTAGTACAAAGAGCACTGTTGTTGAAAGTGAAGGATTTGGAAGTGCTTGAAGGCTTACAAAGTCACTTAGGATCTTATGTAAAAGCACAGTCCAGTGGCTCTCTATATAGGCCAATATCCACAGAGGGATTTAAATCCCTGAATAGACTGGAGGGTTAGAGTGCATTTGCTCAAATTTCACTCTTCAAAACCACCACCCTCTTTTCATCTGCCACTGGAAACATTTATATTCTGTCAACATGTCTAATGCTCCACTAGTTCTGCTCCTGCCAACCCCCAAAGCCCCCCTGTTCAGGGTGAGGGTCTGGCTGTCCTGCTTGGAAGATGGATAACAGCAGCCTGGGCTCTACAAGGTGTGGGTACAGGTGTCATTTCCCAGCAAACATCTACCAGTAACTAGGCTTCCCCAGTACAGGCGGACAGCCCCTGGAGCTGGTTGCAGGTGGACTGTCCTTACTTGAGGAATGCCATGTTCTTTAATTCTCCCTTTGGCATAACAGAAATTTAAGTACTTTAAAGAAAAGTAGATCAAACTGAACCTTTCCTGAGGAAGTCTCTCAGACATCAGTTTCACCTACTCCTTCACATCCCTGTGGATCCTCCCTGGGGACAGGGTAGTGTTCAATACGGTGGCTTCAGTCAGCTCCAGGGAGGGTTTAGCCAAGGCCAACACCAAATCCCAGTAAAACTGAAAAAAGAGGGACCTACCTGCAAGGAAAGGTCTGTTTGTAAGCATAAGGAAAGGTAAGCACTTCATCCATCTGGGAAAGTCACCGAGCTGCTGGAAGAAAAGTCTTGTGCCTTCATCACTCCCTAAGGATTTGGGAAAGTCCATGACTAAAACTTCTTTACCTTTGGCAATCGAGGTCATAGTATCTACAGATCATGACTGCCAGCTCATAGTCCTAACTTAACATGTCCAGCTTCAGACCATACAACCTTTGCAGGTTCTTGCCCAAAATTCAGTGAGTAGAGAGCTGAGTGCCAGGCCTTGCCGGGCCAGCAAACACCCAATGAATAAAAAAAAAAATGCAGTGGGAAAAAAATTTTATATGTATACGCACACTTTTTTTTTTTTATTTCCACCTGTTTGATTTCAGGTGCTGAAGGTGAATATTCCCCTAATTTGAAATACTTCTTTACTTTCTGTTCCAGCTCTGTGGGGCTATTTATTTATAACCAAAATTCAGTGGTATGGCAGACAAACACCTATGGTACTTGCACTGTGTTGTGATATCAGGAAACTTCAAAAGGACAGTAGGATCACCTTACCTATTTTTAAATAAAAATGAGTGCTATATAAACAGGACTTATATTTCTGATTATTTCAGTCTGTCCCAAAGGTCACCTGGGTGGTAACTTCTTGTCCTAGTAAACCAGTCTCTAAGCTCACATTTCATTCCAGAGGTACCTATGTAATTTCACTGCCTCAGCATTTCAAATAGAGATGCTACCCAGGTGAGAGAGGCAGCAGTTAAGCTACACTATTTCCCAAGGATGACATTGAATGCAGTATTTGATGAAATACATCCCACATGGCTTCCCTTTTTAAAGGTGAGGTTTCTAAGAAACAGGTCCTGTGGTGTCATTCTAAGTGAATATTAAATCCTATTGGATTTTTAAATTTTCTTTATCATGGAGCAGAAGATTTTAGCAAAATTTAGCTTTTTGTATTGATGTGAATTTGTCAGGAGTAGGTTGGAAGAGATCTCAAAATTCCTAAATTTTGGAAACAGGCACTCATTATTAGAAAAAAAGGTGTAAATTTACTTTCACTGAGGAATTGTTATGGTAAAACTCCTACTTCTTTTTGACACCATAAAACCTACATGAAAGAGAAACCTTAGGAAAGTTCTAAATGTGCAAAATGAGACATAGACTGGGTTAGAGCTTCATTCTTATGTGTCAAAACCAACAAACCTTTAGACAAACAGCAGTGAGAAGCCAGACTTCCTCAGTTCCAATGTTCATCAACCACCTCAAGCTACTTACCAGACATGAAAGAAAAAAAGGGGCCAAGAAGTCAGTGAAAGCAGTTACAAAATACTTGGTAGCATACAGCCTAAATTCTTTAATGACATTTTTAGTAAATGTTCTTTCTGCCAAATGTAGTTTGCTTCACCATCAGATCTGTCTCCATTAATAATGCATAACGCCACTTCAAAATTATTCTTGTAAAGAACTTTCTTAATAACAGACATCAGCTTTGTTCATTGCTACAGAAGTCTGTAGAACCTGGTTTTTGTGAATGTATGGAGTTCTTTATCTGAACTCTTGCAATTTAAAATATCGTTAAGAAATATGAGAATTCCCAACAGATATCCATCCCGAGAGAGGCTAAAGTCAAATCACTGGAGACACATTTACATGATCCTGACCTGGGAAGAACGTTGCCCAATCTAGTCTGTGACGGGAAAATATTTGAAACAGGGACAAATTTCTCATTGACCTCCTCTTCCCCCACTAAGCTCACATTCTTCACCTCCACTTCATAACTTTTCATGGAACCAGAGGAACAACACGTATTTTCTCCATATGTTTTTGCTCAAACTCTAGTTCCATTTGGGGAGAGGTTAACTTTCCAAATAAGAAGGGGCAAGAGTATAAGCTCCACATTTGTATAAGAAATAAGGGGCAATAGTATAAACATTCAGATGCTTGAAGGAGTAGAAGACCTGAAAAAGCCAGATATACTTTCAAGAACACAGTTTTCATGAGATTTCCAGGAGATTCTTCAACTTCCAAGATAAAGTGAAATATTTTTGCCTATCTTGAAATGTGTCACTTTATTCTACTTCCTGATGAAACTTTGGGAAGTTTTGGAAATTAACACCTGGGAGTTAAAAAAAATGTGTGAGGAAATAAAAAATAACCAAAAAGGTTTTTTTCACCCTCTCATTAACATCCTAGGAAAGGTACATGAACAAATTTTATGATTACTGTAGTCTAATTCTAAATATTATATATACCAAATTATAGATTAAATATCATAGAATAAATCTGGGCTTCTACTGAGCACTTCAGGAGAATTTCTATTTAAGCATCAGATATTTCTCTCTCTCTTTTTGCATCTCATTTGTCTGCTAAATACTAAAAACATTAATTATGTGGTTATCATAATATGATTATGTAAAAGGAACCAAGATGAGCACTACACTCAATCACGTATAAAATAAACAAACCACAACCAGGCAGATGGCACATTTGGGACCTGACTCTGCCCTGTGAAGTCATTTACTGTTTTAAAACTGAAAGAGCAATGTCTGCATGGTATTTGTCATCAGTTTAGCACAAACATTTTAAAACTACATTTTCGCTCAAATGAGTACAACCTTGCTTGTCATGCTCCTGCTTCCCAGGCTCTGTATATAAATTTATGAAGCACAGCTTTCAGATCTGCACTGATTTAACTTTCAGGTAACTCCTGCACCTTTAATGTGTTTCCTCCCAGTTCCCACCTACTGCTCTGAGGGATAAGGAAGCCCATTGCACTAATTTAATATTTCATTGATTGCATTTTAAATCCACAGTATAACCATGCATGGCTACTGGCAGGACAGAAGGAAACGCTGTATTAAGATAATATTGATTCACTTAACCAGAATAAAATGAAGAAAAGGTCAAACTGGGGCAAAGCTAGTGCTAGGAAATACATCCCTGGCAGTTAACTTTTGTGATTTAGCTTCCAACAACTGCAGAAAGAGCATGGAAAGAGACTCTCCAATGTCTCTTACTTACAATGCCATTACTCTGGAGTCATCAGCCTGCCTCGAGTTGGGTTTTACCCCCTAGGCAATCATCATATTTAATTGGGCATGCAATTTATCATAGACTAATTAAGTGGCTTCTACTGCATTTATCACTGCTTCTAAAGTGAAGGATCTCGTTCTGACTTTTTATTTGCAACACTGGCAATGCAGTGTAAAGCACATGGATTCATCACTTCTAGGTGAGTATTAGATCCCCAGCAACTGAGCACCCTTATACCCAGGAGGGAGAAGCACTGTATTCCAGTGCTCTGGGGCAGATGTGCTTGCATTTGCGAAGAGTATTAGGCTGGTTTCTGCAGTAAAAGACCTTGATACACATGGATTTGTGGGAGTTTGTGTGCCCACGTGTGCTCATGTCATTCCCTCTACTCGTCACTGACTTTTGGTCAATTGCAATCAAAATTTGAGAGAGGTAGAAATATCTCAAAAGAAAGAAATCCTGCTAAGGCTCCCACTGAGAAGGTGACTTTACTGTGAGTTTAGCCCTGCCTGGACATGCAGGATCTTCTTGGGAACTCTCCCTTGAGACACGAATCAGTAGGGCACCAGGCATGCTTGGTTCCCATGTTCACAGATTTATGTGTACTCACCACTGCTCCTCGGTGCTGTTACAACTTTCTGCTGCCACCAGTATATTTGCTTTGCTCATGCTGATCTGGGACCGATTTTACATTTTACATTTACATTCACTTAACAAAATGGCAGTTTCAAAGGAAACCTCATTTGAACCAGACTCTAGAGCTATGTCACTTTCAAAGACAGGGCAGGTCAGCGGTACCTGTATAGTCATGGTGGGGCATAGTTGCGTCTGAAAGGTGTTTTTTCACCACAAAACTTTTGAGCAGACTCTCTTCTGACTTATTGCTACTGATGTTGCTAGTTAAGCTAACAGCACTCATATTTGGATGCCTCTTCTCGTGTAACACATCATACAGCGTTGAGCCAGTGCAGACATCCCAGTCTCACCACCACTGCCTAAGGAAATAAGAACTGAGCCAACATCTTGCCCCACCACTCCAAGGTCACTGTTGATGTAGACAGTCTGATATTTGAAAAGCCCCAGGAACATGTGTACAATACTTTTTAATATTCTAGAGTTTATCTATGTGGAATTGTCTAAAGAGGAATGAAATGCATAAGGTGATGAAGGATGGAGGAATTTGAATCCAAAATGATTACAATAAAAAGGTGTTCAGTGTTGTTTCTGTAATTGGCATAAGAAGCCAATCTATTCTCCAGTAAGACAAGGCAGTTTAGCTACTTCACTCGATTATTAGGGCATCTTAGCAAATACTTCTGAGTCCACATAATGACTACTCCCATACGGTCCAAAGGGTTATGTGGTCTCTTCTCTTAGTCTGCACACAGCAAGGTTAGCTTTACACACAGAAAATCAAGATTGCAAAAGATTTCCTCAACAAGGAGACATTTCCCATTTGGTCCTCAGCTCCTCATTGTATTTCCCACCCACTTAACCACAACATTTATTTTTATAAACCAAACTGTCAAGAGCATGCCTGCACCACCCTTTTGCATTTTTAGCATGGATTAAATGGAAGAAAACTGTCTTGTGCTATGCCAGCTTCAAATCTCTGCATTTACATCCCCATTCAAAGAGATTATCAGTCATGGTTAAGGGTGGAGGATGTATTTAACGGCGTAGCTATACTCCACACTACTGTGTTGAGTGGTGGTAAGTTACCCAAATTACCTTTCAGCCAAGTACATGTGGGTGGTGGAAATTGTCTATCCATAACTGCATTGAGCACTTCAAAGATTTCATTCCCCCTCACTTTTTGACATGCCACAAGTTTCTCACTTTTGCAGCAGTAGCAGAGCTGAATGGGTAATTAGCAGCAGCAGGAGGAGGAAAGCAGAGGAGTCCTTTACCTTTAATCAAGATGTGTCTTTCAAGAAATATAAGACTTAAAGTTATCACATAGTCTAGTGCAGCCTGAAACACTTTCTCACAGTCTAGGGCCAAGATGCCATATCTGCTTCATGTCCAACTTTTGCCAAAATCCAATATCCCATTCCTACTCAAGGAAGCATTCAAACTGACATTCAATGAGGGGCAAGTGGCCAGTTCCCACCAGAGAGATTTCTACACCACAGTTTCTGAAAGTCTCAGCAGAAGGACTTAGCTTTATTTAGGCAGTAAATTACAACACCATCTTAATAAGGGTAAGAATGTTAAAATATCTGCAAACTATGAAAATCACTCCCTCAGGGTAGAAATGAAGCAAAGTACTTGACAAGAGTTTAACATGAAAATTGACATTAAATAGCTCATGAAGACATGCACTACTATATAATATCTTTGAGGGGTTATTTTAAAGGAGACACTGTTTTTTATACATCAGAAGTGTATGCCTCTACATAAGATCACAATTTAAGATTTCCACCAGTATCCCTTACTGCAGTTCTTCCCGCAATGGAGAATTTCTGAGAAATCCCTGAGCAGACAGGTCTGTCAGAGGAATGAATGTACCATATCATGCTGCTGTTGTTTCCCATCAATGAAGTAGGCAGAGTCTGAGCAAGAGGAGAGTGGAGGGAGAAGAAGCAAAGAAAGCACTGCCCAGCAGTGTGGACCTGCCTGGGAAAACATGTGGGTGGTGTTACTTGACAGCAACCTTTAAAGAAGTCTACCCTCCTACCTTAACCATATTCAAGCACTAGTAAGATACACTTGAAATCGGACTTCTGGATTATGTAGGAAGTTCTGTAGGTGTTCATGATTGTACTGAAAAACTTAAAGGCTGAGGTCTTCTACAGAGCAGATATCATAGGTCAGATGATTGTCCCTTTATCTAACAGATTCACTTATCTATCTGATTTTTCCGTCTACAATGATCATATTTGTGTGAAGAAAGATAAGCATTTTCAGGATTCTGTCAAAGAATAGCTGCAAAAACAACAACCACTGTAACTCTGCTTAAAGAATACTTGGTTGCACAAACACTAGAAACGCAATGGAAAGACTGTTTTTTACAGCTCCTTCCCTGTGTCTTCTGAGTGTTTCTACCTGTCAAATGCTTTTCCAAACAGTTCTTCAGGGTCTTCATGAGACATTTGAAAACATGCTTCCTGATTTGTAAAATTTTCTGGATTCAGACTGTCAGTCAAAAAATATCATTGTAAGTCATAGAGACTTAAGTCCACTGTCTTACTTCTTTTCTAATTGAACATAAAGCAGATGGAGCCGTGCTTTCTTACCAGTGCATGCAAGCTTCATGTTGGCAATTGGGATTTGGTAGAGGTTTATAAATAAACATATATTTCTACATGATAAAGCGATATAAAAAGGACTTGAAATGGTCCTTGGTAGAATTTGTTAGTATCCTTTAAAGGATGAGATCCTCAAAATTCACCTCAGTGTGTTTAAAGACTAGAGATTTATCAATATTTTCAGTAAATTTCTCTAGTTAGCTACACTCATGTTCCTGTGTGTGCCAAGAGTTGTGCCAGAAATTGCCCCTATGTTGGAAACTTGGAACTCAGTTAGAGCTGGTACGAAAATATTTGCATCTAAGGTAATGCATCATTACCTGCATCAACTGCAAACTGAGCTTAAAGCTAATATCTTGGTTGTGTATACTTACATTAAAGTCTAGTGCGTTGATGCCTGCCGCAGGTCTCTTCACATGCCCAGTCTGATAAATGTATTTAATACACTTTAAGAGTGATGAACAACCCTTGAAAACAGGGAGAATAACTATGGCATAATGTTCTGTCTTTTTGCCTTTTTTATATATTTTTTTTTTAACTTTAGAAATGGAAGTGTTCAAGGCCAGGTTGGATGGGCTTTAAGGAACCTGGTCTACTGGAAGGTGCCCTGCCCATGGCAGGGGAGTTGGAACTAGATAATCTTTAGGGTCATGTCCAACCCAAACCATTCCAGAATTCTCTGATACTACGATTTGTAAAAAAATATCAACTTAAGAACTGTCACGTAGCTTACCCGGAATGGCCTAATCACTAGAAAATAGCCCAGTTAGAAGGAATATATGGGTCTAAAACACTTTTTATGGAAGGAAGAGCCGAGGATGTATCAGGTACACTTTAAACAGAGGGCTATTGAAGGCTCTGCCTTCTCTAGCTGGATTTTAAATGCAAGTTGACACAGCTACTGCAGTTTTTCGGATGAGCAACATGAGTGCTGACTGGACCAAGCCTTTCAGGGGAGGTAGTCAGAGGAAAATCCAATTTGTGAATCCCAGCAGAAAATGAAATGGGGGCTGTACCCCCGAGCATGCCATGACTGATGCTTTTGAGCAAGCCGACAGGTAGACATTTAAGTGAGTATTATTAACATCAGAAGCAAAGTATCCTGCATACTTCTTGGAGTAGCTGAGCAAGGGCTCTGAGATTTCAAAATTTGGACTTGTGCCTTTGTTCCTTTGCCTAAAATGAAATGGCCTTTGGTGGGAAATGGGTTTTCATGTGTCCTCTACACAAATAGGACAAATGTCTTCCTAGTGATTTCAACTGCCTGCCGTGGTTTATTTCCTAGAGACAGATGGGTCTGCATTCAGCATGTTAAGTAAGTTTCTCTCTTCTTCATTTGTTTCCTAACACTAATGAAAAAATAGAAATTTTGTCAAAGCAAACTCCTCATTTCCTGGTTACCTACTGGAGGGCAGAAGCATTGCCTTGAGCACTGCATTAGCCACGTAACAATGTTGTTTCAGCTGCCGTGTCTCTTTGCTTTGTTTGCTTCCTGGTAACCCTAAGCACTAAGCCTCACTGCTGCTTTAACTTGCTCAGATCCTACCTTTGATTTCCTTCATTGATTTCTGTTACTGAAGGCTTGCACCTTGTGAACTAAGTTTGGTTTTTCCCATTAATAAAAGCAGCAGAACTAACTACATCACTTGTATTAATGTAATAGGGCTAATTTTTGGCAGAAAACTCATACATCCATATTTTGGCAATGTCAGTGTTTCATTTAGTTTAGCTGATAAAAAAATTAATGAAGAAAAATACCTTGGATTTTTTGACTCATTTGCTTTTGAAGATGAATCTTGAAGATGTTATTTGATTTGAAACAAGGCATATTTATTAAGTCTCCAGAAATAATAACCAAATTACATAAAGACAATATTACTGCTTTATTCCTAATGGCTCAGATATCTTTCTGATTGTGATACAAAATAATAAGTAGTATATTATATAATTTATAATCTATTATTTTTTATGTATGGGTTCTATAAAAACATGTCTCCATATATACATGTGCATGCATGTGTGTGTGTTTATATGAATGTATGAGTGTGTGTGTATAAATTAAGAGATGTTCCAAATGAACATTCTAATTTTTGGAGTCCTGGTTTGTGACATTTTTAATTTAATAAATATAAAACCCCTTTTCTAATTTAGATTTCACTTAGAAGATTGCGTGAGTGAGAAAAAGAGTAAACTATACCGTGTGTTAATAAAGGCTCGTGGCATTTCTTAAAGATCAGGGAGAACCTGCATCATGGGCACAGGGAGGCAGAGACACCTGGGGACCTGCCTCAGTGCTATCCCTCAGTACTGGACATGATGACACCCCAGAGCTGAGCCCTGGCAAGAGGCTATTGCATTTGTTCAGTAGACACAGACACAACCACTGGCTTTATTCTACTTCCCAAAAAGCGCTGGTGATATACCAGCTCAATTTAAGCATCTCTGCTTGGGGAAAGTGGTCAAGGCTTTGTTCAGAAGCACTTTGCAGTGCTGGCAGTGTGAATCAAATGCAGCCACATCACACAACCTTTGTCTGCTCAAAGTTTCTAATGTCCATAAAGAATCCCCTCTTTTAAAGGCAGAGGCTCCCTGGCCATGCCTTGTCCCACCTGTCTGGGGAGGGTTAGTTGCCAGCCTCAGGGAGCACTGCATGAAGGTGGCCACTGGTCTCATGCAGACCACCATTTCCTTCATTCCTCTCTATTAATCTGACTGTCTCAGCCAAGGGTACAATTGGAGTTAGTCCAGCAAGAATTTACCAGTGAATACAATCATGTCACCGCAGAAGTGCAGTTTTTTTTCTTCCCCCAGGGCAATAGTTACATTAGTATTTGGGCTAGTTTGTTCACTCCCCTTGGATGGCAGCTGTGCCAGCTAAAGCATCCTCAGCATCCTCCTGCCCTCAAAAACCACCACATCCCTGGTCTACTGATGGGCAGTCCAGACTTCTCATGGTCAAAATGAGCCAGCCTGGGTAATAGGTCTGTGCCAACTTGGTTCTTGCAAGAAAGACTGATTAGAAGGGATGATAAAACCATAATACAACTATTCATTTCTGATAATCCTTATCATTAGATGGATTTACTCCATAAAGTCATATCATCACCTTCCTGCATAGTCTTAAACAATCCATGAGCTTTTTCAGCAGCCTTTGCTGAAAGGACTGTCAGCAACTGCTTGAGAGACATCTTGCACCTGCTTATGTAATAGGCAAACAAATTTTGTCCTCATCATTACAATATCTTGTTATTTAAGGCCCTGATACTTAGGGAAATTCAAACCCCCCATGCTTGCTCACAGCATAGAAGGCACTCAGTGCAAAATTCATTGGGATCATGGGTCGAGATAAGGACACCACTTATTGTCATAGACAAAACAGACTTGGCTTGGTGAAGATTTTATTGTTAATCAAAATGGAATAGCACAGTGAGAAAGAAAACCAAACTAAAAACACCTTCACTGCCCCATCCCTCCTTCCAGGTTCTCACACTCTTATGTAAGCAGACCTGGACCCAGGAGCAACAAGGCCACCAAAAAGCCACTACAGAGAAGCTCTTCCAGCATCCCCTAAGGACAATGGATGGCTGGAGGCAGAACACCTCCTCACAGAGGTCTGGCTGCCCCACCAAAGAGGTGAGTGTAAAGCTCTTTGCCAGCACAACTTGAGACTACACAATGTCAGAAAAGGCAAATATCAGAGGGGGTCTCTCCTCCAATATGCTGTCAAAACAAAGACAGCAGGGGAAGTATAGTGCAACCTCCCCATCCACTCCTTTCACATCGCGGAGTCTTCAAATGGCAGATCTTACAGTGAAAGAAAACAGCATGAGAGTACCTCTGACAGGAGCTTTGTAAAGAGGTGTATCACCTTCAGCTCACATTTCCATCCAGGACACTGGAACAACTCCAATCCCTGTTGTTCCTCGTCTCCTAAAGGCTGACTCGCCAGTGCTTCACCGCTGCAGGGTGAATGCCCACCCATCACGGAGATCTCCAGCCCGTCTGCAGGCATCACCTCAGAGACACACAGACTTGTCTCACTTTGATGGCTGTTTTTGTAACCACTAAAGGCATCTCTGGCTTGTTTTTGAATTGCAGTGCAATACCAGAGTGATGGACACAAAGCAATGGCACTGGCTTGGCAAACTCTGATGGATAGCTGGTTCACAGTACTTCAGAACAGACTGCAATATTGTTTTGGGGTGCTTCCCTTTAGCTGCTAAATCGAGGCATGAAAAGGAGAAAAACTGCATAAACATTGTGAAAAATGACAGCAGGAAGAGCTTCTATTCCTCAGTGATTTTGACACTTGAGAGTTCTGTTTTCAGTAGTTAGCTTAGGACACCTTTCTCTTCTTTTCTGTCTTGAGGAAAATAAAGATGCTCCTTTCTATATGTGGGTGGCTCAAGAGTGGAAGAAAATTTTGTTACAGGAGATTAAGATGTAAACAGCTGCAGCCTTTATGCCTTTGTTTATTATTGCTATTTTTTATCAAAAAGGTTTTTATGAATGGAACAAACAGACCCTAATCTTCTTCTGTATAATTCATGCACACAGCTTGTGATTTAACTGCTGATATCTTTTGTATGTGTTCTTGGCTTTTTTTCTGGCATATGAATGAAAGAGAAATTGCACATAAGACATAAGCAGAGCTTCCTCTTTGCTTTTCATGCTTGTAATGCTGTGAGCTAGATTTGCATGCTTTGACTTGTTGGGAAGATTCATTGCTGGCAGAGCAATGAGGTCTGGACAGCTGGCAGGTCAGAACATTTATTAGTGATTGTGCAGAGAAGTTTGGCTCCATGGTAGAGAAGATCCCTCCGAAACAAATACGGAGACTGGGAAATTAATTATTAAGGAGGATGTTGCAAAAACATACATCAACACTGTTCAATATGTGGTTGGAAGGTAATTGAAAAAAATTATGTAGACTCTGACTTAAAAGGAGAGGGAGTCTGATGAACACACACTATAATTCCTGACAGCACCGTCTGGCTGCTGAACCTGTCACGATCGAAAGCAGCCCTGGAAAAAGGCCAAGCCCAGTCCCTAAGGCAGGGTTTAAGCATGGTGGAGACTGCCAGAGAACTTTGGTTAGTTCTTCTCACTTCTTTCCTACATTACTTGTAGGAGTACATGTTTCACTGAGACATTTTAATCCTTCTTCCTATTTAAAAAGTATTAAATATGCTCCTAACTTTATGCTCCATTAAACTCTGTACATGAGCACCTTCAAGAGAGGTGCATGAGAGAGCTGATCACTGTGTTCATTTCCATGTATTAGTTACAGAAATGTCTACAGCTGCTTAAATTTCATCACCACTTACAATCCTTTGAACCATCTTATAGTTGTGGTGTGGGTTGTTTTGGTTTATGTCTCTTTTTTTCTTCTTTTTAAACAAAACAATCTGATATTAAACACACATTGTTTGATTTAAATAAATATTGAAGAAGATTTATTAAACCAGTTCAGGATACAAATCCAAGCCAATACTTTCTCTCCCACATATATATAGAACTAAGTCTATATTCATCTCAAATAAAAATGGAATGGTGATACTAATTTTGGTTGCATTGTTCTTTGGCTGGCTTTCACCAATTCTTTTTTTCCTCTGTTCCTTCTTTCTTTCTTTCTTTGCTTCTTTCCTTTATCTTTTTCAAAGCATCTCATCTAAAGTCAAATGGGTTTTTTAGAGCCACTCAGGTCATTCCGCCAGTCTTTTCCACCTCCAAGGGAACTGAAAACTGAAGATTTCCTCTCATGAAAAAAACGAAATATTCCAGAAGACTGAAGTATACCTTTTCTCAAGAGTCTCACAGTTACTTCAATGCAGTTTAATACATCCATCTATACAGGCTGCTGCATGTGAACTAGCAGAAGTCTGATCTTAACTTTCTCTCTGCTGGACACCTCTTTTTATGACTGAGGTAGACAGGGAGGCTATTCTTGCTGTCTCATACCATTTTCACATTAGTGGTATAGTAGTACAGCAAACCACTTTTTCAAACCCTCACAAATGTAAGATATCTTTGCAATCTACTCAGTAAATCATATTTCCCAAGTCTTGACTGTCATCTTCTATTTCAACTCAGGACTGCAGAAAAGAAGTGGATTTTCTGCACAGTCATTCTGTTTTGCATTTCAGCGGGCTTGGGTTTACTGCGATTACTTGAAAAAATTTCTAAATAGCCCTGTGAGAATCTAGGAAATACTTATAGAGAACATCTTTCTAAGTGTGCAACGCATTATGTGCCTAAAAAGTGCAGCTAATAGTCAGCAATTTGGCATATTGTTCTGATTTTGTTAGCTTCACCACTGTTTGCACAGGAAGATGCCTTTGAAAAAAATTACCACAGAAAACAGTAGTAATACCTTTTACTGGAAATAAAGTCTGGAGGTGTATCTTCTGCTCAATTTTCTTTGGCATATTTAGGGTTCAGAGTTCCTTTAACTTGGCAAGCCTGGGCAAGGAACACTTATCCATGTACATGCAGTACCTTCACTCCCATATAATTACTTTTTGTTAATGCTCTGAAATCATTTTCTTTCATTTTAACATAGTCTCCAGTCCTGCAGACATCCAAGCACCTGAATAACAGACTCCTAACTTCAATCAGATTACAACTGGGAATAAGGTACTTAGCCATGTGCAGCATCTGGTTGCAGAATTAAGATCATTCATCTCTTGGGTCTTCTTAGGCAATTACAGTATGAGATATGTGCGTGTGGACAATGGGATTCATGCAGTGTGGGCTGCTTTACCTAAGATGAGCAAAAAAGTTTTTAGAAATTGTAGGCCAATACACACAGCTAATCCAGCAGCTCCTGCAGAAACTACCTCAGCTCCAACAATCGCACTATTCACACACCGTGGCGTTTAGATGGGGAAATTCAGTCTCTATAGAGAGTTCATTAACTGTTCAAGCCAAAAGGATGTGGGGGCCTATGTGTTTCATCGAAATCAAGGACTTCTTTTTTTTTAAATCACCCTAAAAGATACACTGCATCTGATATCTGAGAAAGGACAACATATTGCAAGACTGCTATTCACTGAGCTTTACTCAATTGTTTCAGAAAGAAGTTTGTGATTTCTTTGATGTCTACAAGTTTCATTTAAAGTACATAGGCTCAGAACAGTGCATGATGTTAACAACCTTAGTGTAATATGTCACACTTTAACCTAAATTCCTCATGAATTATCTCATGTATTTTTCTATGTCTATACACACATTTATAGCATGTGTATATTTCCAGCAGTAAATGCATTTTTCAGTATTTTGCTGAAATACATTAAAAGCCTATTTTTATATTTAAGAAAACTTTTAAAAATTAAAAAAACCCCAACTTTTTAGCTGTTATTAGAAGAGCTAATGAACTTAATATGCTAATGTAAAGAGAGAAAAGAGTTTTCTGAGTGTTTCTGAAAGTTGTTTTTAGTATATAATCATTAATGTGTTAAAACATGTACAAAAATGCATTAAAGGATCAGGAATATTTTCCTGCAGGTACTTAGGACCTAATAAATAATGAATGTGATAATTAACTGCATGGGCAGAAGTACAGAGCATTACCAAGAAAAAAAATGCATAAAATCTGGCCTTTGAATGGATGTGCACTGTTGTTTTTAATATATAAAAACCCATTTGAATAAACTCAGTTGTGTGTGAAGAGAAAACAAAAGAAGTAAGCGTGCTTGAATTAACATTATATTTTCAAATGAAACATTTAAATATTGCCAAGAGCAGTGAGGGTGTCTGGAACCGAGTGGAAGGGCGACGGAGTGAGCTGAGCAGAGCATCATGATGCCCCTCAGCGCTGCTTGAGCAGCCACAGAGGTTTGTGCAGGTCTAGAGAGCTGAAGTAAGACCACCACCAGGGCTTCTCCCTGCCTGGTGAGGACCCACCCCGAGCCTCGGGCTGCCTGTGATGGGCGTGAGGGTCAAAGAGTTCCAGTGGGTCATAGGGGTCGTACACGTCTTCCATGGAGCGGCGGAGGAGCTTGTTGGGCCACGCCTCAACAGGTCTAAGCACAAAATCAACTCTCCCAGCCTGTTTCATCTTGGTGGGGATGGTGACCCTCTTCATCACCCGGCTGTATCCCGGCGCCTGGGCGCTGACAATGTATGTCCCTGGAGGCAGGAGTCGCCAGTAGTCTCCATCAGCAGCTTAGGAAAGGAAAAGGTACAACAAAACTGAACTGAACTTTTGGTCTTGCAGCCTTTGCAGTTACACACTCACATACCCATGCACACACAAATAGCACAAGCAGTTAAGGGGCGGGCTCTGAAAGGGTCTCAGATTTTGAAAAATGTTTGAATGCAAACTCTAGATGACAAAAAGAGACTTTGGGAGCTAATGGAGTTAAATTCACATACAAAATGTCAGCAACTGCTATTCCTGTACCACAGGGAAGAGCTGCTTTCCTTCATGCTGCTTTTCCAAGGGTACGAGGAGTAACTCCCAAAGAAATTAATTTAAAACTATGTGAAACTTAAGAAAGTGAAATCAGATTCCAGTCGGCTATACATATATATATATATTTAGCATGTCTAAGGAGCTAAGAAATCCCTGTTTTTATTAAATTACAACCAATTACTTTGCAGACATTCTAGCATGTAAGACTATGGAGCTGGAGCTGCAGCTGGTATAAATTGTCATTAGTGTAAAATGGGTGTAAATTTCCTCCAGCTGAAGGTTAGACCCTGCAGGCAAAAGCAAGGAACTTTAAAAGAGAAAAATTTATTCCTCATTTTATATTTCCTTTATTTTGAATGGCAAGTCTCTTAGCTGAGTTAATGTTGCATTAACACTATTTTCTTGTGGAATTTCTTAGTCCGTTTTAACAATGAAATCAACAAACTTTTTAATCATATGACATTCTTAACCCCACCTAACTCAAGAACAAATACTCCTCTTTCCTACTGTGTAAACACATTTTTTATTTAATTCTTAATCCTTTAAATGTCCACTGCCAATGGGAAGCCATTGTCTGGGAAGAAGTTTGAAAAAGACCCTAATTCATGCCAGAGTCTCCCTCCAGCCTCAAGAATCTGCATCATCTCCACTATTGTATCCTCTCTAGTGCTAGTTTTTTTGAAAGCTGGAAAACATCCACTACATTAGAAGCCATTCTGGCTCTCTAAATTGATTCAACAACTGTCATTAGAGCAAAATGTTACCATTCATGTCTTCTATTTTGCACTCCTATGGCCTACCCTGTTCTCACTGAAATCAATAATAAAAAGAGAGCATTGATTTCAGTGACAGCCTAAGAGCTCAGAACTTTATGACTGTGAAAATTAACGGTTGCATACACCTCAATACATGTTTACCAGTTGGTGACAGGTATAAAGTGGACATAATTCAGTGTTCTATTTTTTTTGCATTTGATATAACAATTGTCCAAAACCTGCACATATTTATGTGTTTCCATACAACAAAAAAGGTTATGGACCCTTCAATTACTGCAATTATTCTAGTTGTTAAAGCCAGAGTGGATCCTGCTCTACTATCTACAATGCATGTTCACAATATCTCAACTAACTTATTCCACCAGGGCTCCACTCCTCCACATGCTGAGTTACAGCCCCTGGGTAGAGCTATTGCCATATTCCCCCCAACACTGGCTTTGGTGGACAGCAAACAGGTCCAGGTGGAATTTTTCACAGCAAGAACTCTGTCATCCCAGAGACACATCACAGCCAACAGCCACCTTGATATGTCTTCTCTCTTGTTATTCTACAAGAAACCCCACACCTGAGCCTTCTGTTCTCCATTAAGGTGCCATTTCCACCAAACATGACAAGACTTTTGTGGGTTAAGCTCTCAGTACTTTCACTCTGCCCCAGGAAAAATCTTAAACTAGAAATATTACCTGTGGTGACATCGTGCTGAATGCCCCTGACTGAAATACGAGCATTTTTTATTGGGTTGCCAAACTTATCGGACACAATTCCTTTTATCCCCCGATGAACCTGGCAAAGCAAACCAAAGTTAGATGGGAGCCACTTATTACAGTACCACCTCCTCATCACAAGGAAACCTTTGTAGAGAGGAAACAACTGTTAAAATTCAAGCCATTACAGAGGCTCTCAGGCGCCAATGCCCCTTCAGATCACATTCCCTATTTAGGGAGTTCCAAGGGGGCTGAAGGAAAGGGATAATGGAACCAGGGCTTTTTTGGGCTAGGTACGTGGCTCTGCATAGAGAGACCCTCCTGTGCACAAATCACTGGCACCTCATGATCGGACCACAGCATTTAAGGACTGTTTCTGAACACCTGCCCCAGACCCAGAACCACAAAGAAAAGAGAAGGCTTTAAAAACCAATCTGATGCTCTGTACACAATGAGAAGGCATCATTCAGGTACTTGTGACTCATCATCTCTCTGCTGCCCACACTTCACTACCCGTCAGAATGTCACAACAGCAGCATGTGTGATATCCGTTTTCCCCTCTCTACAAGCGCAGAACTGAGCTGTCTGAGCTGTTGAGAAATGTGCTTGGTGACAAACTAAAGAACGATATGAATTCTGTCATACAAGGAGGTGCACAAACAGCTATACTGGAAGTTCAATAAAATAAAACAAAACAGAAAAAAAATTCCAAGTATTTAAACGTTGACCCTCTGAAGGTTCTCTTTCTACAGTGTTCCAAAATAAAAATGTTTTATATTGGAAAATCTATATGACCTTTTTAAGTGAAAAATAATTCCATTTCAACTTTTTCTCTGAACACCTATGATCAACTTGAGCTGTTCTTCACTCTTACCTCCTTCTTTCTCTTCCTCTCACTTACCCTTCCCCAGTATCCTTGTCACAAAAGAAGAATAGAAAAAAACACAAAGCACCAAAACAATAGGAAAAATATATTTTCTGTTGGAATATAAAGATGTTTAAAGACAATCATTAAAATATCCAACTTTAATGCATAACACAAAGCTTGAAAAAAAGAAGTCTAGTCTAGTGAGAGCAGTTTTTAATTTAAGGTGAGGCTATGTCATCACTGCTCTTGCTAAGCAGCGGTTCCATACTGAGTGGAGCTATTCACTGGAAGGTTTAGGAACAACTCAGTATAACGATTTGAAAACTGTCCCTTATGATGAAGCACTGCAATTTGCTTTTCAGCATGAACTTGAGGATTTATCATATGGATAGAGAGTAAATCTGGTCAGAAGAGTCATCTCAGACCCAAACTTAATTTACAGTGTAGACATACTCAAAGTAGTATGACCTCATCCAACTTCAATAATAATTTTGCAATTACAACATGATGGGATAAAAATGACAAAATTGAAATTTCTTCAACAATGTTGCTTTGGTTTTCTCTAGTAAATGTACTATTTTTCATTTTTGCTCAAATCGGTGCCACAAGAGTTTGGCAGAGTGTTTTGATACTACTTCTGATGGGGAGAAGAGACCGGCACTTAGGAAAATGAATTCTACTTCTGTGTGTTAAGACAAATAGATTTGTACACACACCAAACAGCCTGGTATATATCAGAATAAGAAAAGTTTGAATTGGTTATGGCAGACTTAATCCTTATCGGGGGTAATTCGGTCATCCTTATCTACAAAGTTGTTTTGCTTACTGTCCTGCATTTACTCAAAAAGCTTTTCCAGCACAGACTTCTACAGTATCTCACACTATAAAATCTTTACATCTTGAAGACTTCAACTGTAATATATATGGATTTAACCCAGCTCCATTTGGATTCACTAAAACTCATTTTCATCAGACAGCTGTAAAATGAAATGAGTTTGGTGGTCTGTAGTGTAGACTTTATTGAATGATAATACTTACCACAAGTAGCAAGAGGTTGCTTAGAAAGGCCATAAAAACACTCCTAACAATTTTAAATTACTGCTTACTCTATCAAAATAAGGCATGACAGAAAGCTAATCTACTAATGGCTGAGAGAAAGATGAGCGACTTCTGTTTCTGTGCTCACTTACTTATTGTCAGTGAGGTATTTGCTATTTCTGAGCTTAAACTTATTATTAAAAATGACATTTAAGTGGCATGTTTTAATGCTCAGAGACACACAGTTGCTCCTTTAGAAGATTTGGTTTCAGGTACTTAATAACTACTTTCACAAAGAAATCAAGATGGAAAGTGTGTAAACGGCATTTCTAGCAAGACTTTAGCTGAATTGAAATCTCTTGATGTGTGACAATAGGGTTTGGGACATAAATATGGAATACGGAAAGGAAAAAGTTTCAGGAAGCTCTCTGGGGAGCAGATCTTGTTGCTTTAGCCTTCAAGAGGAATGTTGCTTCATACTTTTCTGAATATTAAGGTTTTCTCTAGTGTTAAATTTTGGAGAGTTGATGAATAATGTTGCCCAAGGTATTCACAGATAATTCCGTTTTTTACTATTTTCAAGGCCTTCACAGTCCTCAATCTCAATCCTTTCTGCAGTATAGGAACAAATATTATCTGTGTGTACTGCTAGACAAACTGAGGCACCAGGGCCGCTGGTGGAGTGTGATGGTTGATTCAGCCATATCTCAACAGCTAACCAGGGAAACAGGAAAAAAATGGACACTGACAAAGAACGAAAACCTGTAAGCACAGAGGTCTGGAAAAGCAGAGCCATACCATTTCCATGTAATTCAGAAGGGCACCTTTGTTTTCATGCCAGATTGTGAATAGCTCTTCCTCCAAAGGAAACTTTTCACATCCTACCTCCACGGTAACTTCAAAGCAGTTTGTGTGAAGGTAATTAAAATCTGCCATACCTATAGGTTTAAACAGAAAGAGGAGAGCTCATGAAGAGGCCATGTAGCCTTTAACTGGAGCTTTGCTGCTGCTGTCAGCTGAATGCCATCCCTCTGGCTGTAGGTTATTATACTGGAAAGAGTGCTTGCTAATATATAAAAAGTATTCAACAAATTCAGAATTCTACAACATATTTCAGCTACAAATGAACTAATGACAATGACAATTCTTTCAGGAAAAAAAGCATAATTTTACATTATTATTCACCTGACCAAGAAGTAGCGATAGAGCGATAAAGATTGGTTAATCTCAGTAATTGGATAATCGGCTGTATCAGAGGTGATTGCCAAGGGTCACCAGCACAGAAATGACCCTTTGCCATTATTATGTTCAAAACTTTTTCTGTACAAAAGACAGTGGATATAATTTTGGGAAGAATGTAAGCCAAAGATATCTAAACCTAGCTCTCACCCATGCCCCAAAGCATTCTAAATGTCTAGTTTCAACATAATTATTTAGGGATCTAGCTGAGTCCTACTGGAAAACACAACTGAAGTACTGCTGAAAATTTATGAACACTGATATTTTATCCATGCGAGTATTGCAGGAATCCTAAAGAAAACAAAATACTATTATTGGGGAAATCAAATTAGCAACGGGAGCACAAATGAATTGGATGTTTGTCTCTGTTGTAGTTTTCCCTGAAAAAAGAATTCATTCAAACAGATGAAAAAACAGCACTTGCATAGTCTGCAAGATGGATTCAGACTCATGCTGATGAGGAATGAGAGCATAGCATTAAGCATTTATTTCTATATGTCTGATTTGGAAATTAAAATGATATCATATGCTATAACAAATTTGACCATTGCATAAGTTGTTAACTTTCCTCAGGTCACACTGGGGTTGAATACATCCCATGTTATGCACATATAAATGTTACCAACATACATTTTACTATTTAAATCCCCTACAAATTATGTTTTGTAGGGGTAGGACCTTAAGCAAACTGAAATGAATAAAATTATTTTGTTCAAACCCTTGTGTCTCATAAAGGTCACATAGAGGTTTTACCTCACTTGATATGATGGTAAAGTGGTTTTACCTCCAGTGAAGCTGTACCACTCAGCACCATTTATAATACCTCCACGTTTTACGAAATTCCCACCACAGCGGAGCTCGGACCGGTCCGAGATGACGGGGTGTGCGTCTGCGTAGGCTTTAGCCAGCATTTTGAACACCTGTAACAAATGGGATTGAAACACATTTGCTTTTACAAACTGAAAACTTTCTCATTGCTGATGGCAACCATTGCTGCTGTGAGCCCAGACAATGAGCCACCCTGTGTCCGCAAGACTGGAGGGAGCGATGAACTCCTGTGCAAGGAAGTTTCATTTTTTTGCTAGGAAGTTTTCATTTGTCTTCTTCTCTAAGGTCCTTCTCTCCAATCCAATATATTTAGCCAGAGACAACATATCAAATACCAGTGTATTTTGTGTTACTTGGCTTCAATCTACCACTTAGGGCGGGAGTAGAGGGCTTTTTTGGTTGTACTTCAAGTCCCAGGTTTTAAAGTTGAAATTTAGGCCTCCTTTAAGTTATGTTTTAGCTTTTGTTATTTTTACTCCTTAAAAAATACCTATATCACCTTCAGCCCAACTAGATCTTCCCATTGACTGGTGCTGTTTAAAATAGACAGTGTCAATTTGCTTTGCACTTATCAGTCACACAGGAAAACCTGCCAGTTTGATCTCAGTGACAGTTGCTTCTTTGTGGGGCAGAAACCATTCCTAAAAAGCGAATGATAGGATGTGGTGATGTAGGATGTCACCACTTATTTCCAAAGAGTGTTGATACTGAAGAGCAGAGCAGTCACCATGCAGAAAGGAAGAGTGACAGAACATGTAGCGAAGACAGAAGGAACAGCAGTTATCTGCAGAAACCATTTATTTGAATCATGTTCCTGCCCTTCTTCTCCAATGGTTATTCCAACTTCGTGCAAAAATCCTCCCTCTCCTTTTTGCTCATTTGAACCTCATCTGCAAAGGCTATGCTTTCAGATTTCAACATCGAAATTACAGCAGTTATCAGGTGCTAGTTGATCCTACTATTCATCATCATGAGTTTCATCGCATATTGCCTAAGACGTGTATGAGAACTGGCTAGAACTGGCTAAAACCCTAGTTTTGGAAGTGATCCTAAAACTTTATCCTAGATGTTGTCATCAAGGATAAAGACCAAAATGACCAAGTACACAACACTGATTAATATTTGTGATTGTTTCTAATGATCACACAGATCCAATTATGGGATCAGGTAGGTGACCAAAGAAAGGTGGAAAGAGAGTGCAGTATAAGTGTAAAGACAATTTACCAAAATACTTCTGATGACCAGACACTAAAAATCCAGACTTAATATAAAGTGCTTTTGCAGCTCCCGTAAGATTCTATGTGTCAAAATATTGCTCAGACCAGAAAATTAAGTGTCCTTCAAAGTTTTGCTGAAAAGAAATAGATGTTAATTAAATATGTTAAGAAGTTTTACTGCCAATAGTTCAGTGCCAGGCTCAATATCTTTAATTTCTACAGGAATTTGGGTTGCAGTTCTGAACCTTCCATGCAAGGTATTTGCTAAAAAGTTGAGAAGGTGTCTATGTGACTTAGGAGTATGTTCCTCACCTTTTACAAGGCATCTGGAGATGTCCTATTTCCAGTGACCAAGTCTTCTCTTGTTTCACACCAAGAGGCATAAGGCTTTTGCCTCGCCACTTGTGCAAGTGAAAGAATAAAAGTGGCAGCAAGAAGAGAAAGTGACAATTTAAAAAGCAAATAAAATTTATTCTAAAAAAAGAAAAAGCTACACTCAAAAAACCTTACACATTTAGGTGTAATACAGTGGAACAAAAAGGGAAAAAACAGAGAGGAATCCTTGTGACTTTGGTAGTGTGATGTTCCATTCACTAAAATGAGGTGCCGTTGGCCAGAACTTTTACCCCACTGACTGTCACAGGTTGGGTTTTTCAGGGGGAGGAAAAGGAATGTTTCAACTCACCAAAGAGAGTGAACTTGGTGTGGATGTTTCTGCTCTGGTGAGCAGAGGCATCAATTCAGCTTCTTGTGTAACACAAAGAGTTAAAACATCCATCTTTGCAAACCCCAAAATCTGGGAAAGTTTTTAGTTAGGTGGGCTGAACCAGATGCAAGAATGTGAGTGTAAGGACATGGTCCAGCTTTGAGACTCCTTGGTCTCAGCAGGTACTGGCCCAGGTTGTGATGCAGGCTAAAAAGAGGCTTGAAATCTGCAGTGTCTTGGAGCAGAGTAAATAGAGCATCCTTGTGCTTTCACACATGCACCATGCCGGACACAGGGATGCCGCAGCACCCAGGTGCATTTTCAAACAGGGCGATGTAGTTTGAATATATTTCTCAGAATCTGATTTTCTAATATCTGGCTATTATCTGCACGGCAGCATTTCACCCTGGGCTGCAAGTTTCCCCTTGCACAGCAAATGTGACAGGTCAGCATTCAAAACAAGGGTTATGGCCAGTGTATGGCAGCTAAAAGAAACTGCTGTATTTTGGGGTGCAGGTTCCCTGACAGCAGCAGCTGTAGATGACATTACTTAAATAAAAGTCACTTCACAGGTAAAGGATTTATAACTTCCTGTGCAAAATCTGAAGTGATACTGATAGTGCTGTTAAGGTTCCTATGCTGAGTAATTTGAAAAATTTGTTTTAATTGAGGACATCCACAGCCCTCCCCAGTATGTTTTAAACTTGCAGGTTTGTAGCCAACTTCCCAGACTTTGCAGTCATTGACTATGCAGCACTCATCTGTATAAAGTTCCCTTGCACTGTTGCAAGCCAGGAGTGCCATTAGAGTTTGTCCAGCTGTGCACTGCACTGGGATGGAGCCTTTGTCTATGTGGCTGTATCATTTCACCCAAAATACACATGTTGTCCCCAAGTGGAGATGATGGAGGGACTGCTGTCCTTCCATTCCACAGGAGAACTGCTTGATAAGGCACACATGACCATATTCCTTCACCATCTATGCACAGGATAGCCCTAGCCCAGGCAGTGGGATGTAAATGCACAAGTTTATGATTTTCCATAGTACTCAGAAAGAGCTTCTGTAGCTTTCATTAGCACCCACCAGATATTTCTTACACAGGCTTTTTACTGTGCAGTGCTGGGTTAATTTTACTGCTAAATAATTTTCATACACACATAGTCAGTAGGCCTTGTACAGCTCAGAAGAAATGGATTGATACAGAAAAAGTGTAACAGTCATAAATCTTTAAATATTTAATATGTGCTAGTGAAAACTGTCATTTCAGAAGAAGTCAGCCTAGAGATATGCTCAAAGATAAAGGATGCTTCAAGTCAAAGATCAACTTCTGACTATTTTCAACTGATGTTTGTTTATATAAAGAACCACTTTTCTGAAGAGGCCACGGACAGTTTTAGCACACGCTGGAAGGCTGAAAAGCTGGCTGTCCTCCTGGTGGGCATGTCGGCAATGAATACTAGATTGAGGAAACCAAAGGGAAATAGGAAAGATGGCAAAAAATTTCACAGAAGATTTACAGTGAGTCCCAAATGGGGAACTTTCCAGGGACGAGAGGGGGAAACCATTCCCATTCATCTGACCTGGAATAAATGTTACAAGGCTGCCACCATATGGCAACGAGCCTTTTTTCCCCCCACCCCTTATAGATTTCAAGGGAAAATAACGCTGATGGTCAGGCTTGTTCCTTTTCTTCTGGAAATCACTGTAAAAATACCACAGCCTACTCCCTTTAAAAATTAAAAGTCTGGATTTTCCTCATCTGTGCTTTATGAAACCATGTTTGGCCTCACTTAAGATGGGTAAATCTTTCCAGACCAAGCTGATAGTGTGTAAACAATCCTACATTTTAAAGCACATTAAGTAAGTGTATAAATCAGACTCACATACTATTCTGAGTTGGAAGAGATCCACAAGGATCACCGAGTCCAACTCTTAAATGAAAGCCCTCTGTGGGGATTGAACACTTGACCTTGGCATTATTAGCACTATGCTCTACCCAAATGAGCTAATCTCATGTTATATATATATATATATATATATACACATTTCCATTATGTATATAAACGTGATTTATTACATATTTAATAGATACATGCATACATATACACACATGTACTTGATCTAAATTAATCAAAGTTTGTTATTTGTTAAAAGAAAATGTTTCCATAGTTCCACACATGGAAACAACACCAATATGCTCACCCTGGAAAAACAATATTACCTTCTCATCAGGTGTAGGTGAGAACATTTTTTCTTCCATAGGATGCCTTGAATAGTCATAAGGATAGGTCACAACCAGCTCACCCCCATGGAGGCTGGCAGAGAGCACAAATGGGATAGACCTCAACCATTTCATGACTGCTTTTGTCTCAGGGGCCACCTGAAATCCAAGAGAAAAAAAAAAGAAGCTGTGACTAGCCATGCAGCTCCAAAGGAATTTTATCCTAGGCAGGATGAAGCCCAGTGAGGACAGAGCGTGTCAAAAGGAGAACGTTGAGGCTCTTCAGCTCTTCCATCCCAAAGGTTAATGGAGAAAGAAAGTCAGTTTTCTCCAGGGCATAGATGAGACATACTGTTCACTGGGGAAAAACTGGACAAAAAAAAAAAAGAAAGAAAGAGAAACTTTGACAGAAGAGTAACTTTTCACTACATGACATTTTAAGCAGTTCAAAGTGGTGATGGATCATTTTAGGGTGGAAAACTTGTGGCATCGCATCAACCGCTTACAAACCAAACTCCTTATCCAACTTCATTCCTGAATCAGCTGGATTGACTTTGAATGGATAAACCAAAACAGGGGGATCAATTTGCAATTCTCATCACTTGTTGGAAATGCATTTGCTACCCTTTGGTCCAGGTTCATCTACAAACAAATGAAAACTAATGCACATAAAGCACAGCAATGCCTGCACTTTACCCGCAGTGCATTGAAGCAGATAAGTCGCCAAATTTGGGGGGTTTTGGCAGTCCCTGTCAAACAGCGGCAAAAGGCGAGAGCACTGGACTGCAGGTGCTCTCACAATAAACACCGTGAAGCTCAGGCGCCCGACGTGCAGGGGGCTCCTTCACCCGTTTCTGAGGAGTGACTTCAGGGACCTGCTCCGGTGTTAGCTCATTCTTAGGGATAACAGTGTCATCTGGTGGCCGGTCCCTGCAAGCCCAGACTCACGCCAGTGCCCCTGGAGAGCTGAGGTTCTTTTCCTTGCGGCTGGGCAAACTTACCGGGGAAAAGCTGGGGAGGGCAGAGGCTGCTCATCCGGACTCTGCATAAGTGGAGCTATGCAGGTTTCATAAAAATGAGAAAGGTCTGCTACGATGAACTCAGTCCAGCATCTATTTAGGGCTGCTAACATGGCTCATCACCCTGTGCTCAGATTCCATCAGCTGTCAGAAAATCAGCCAGCCAGGGCTCCAGAGTGCCTAATGGCTAACAACATGCAGGAAAAAAACATCCAAAACAAACAAGAAAACCCAACCAAACTAACCGAATAAAATCCCCAAAGACCTATACATTAATGTTGTAATGATAGTAATTCCTGTTTTCTTTGGATCGAGCCCTAATCTCCTATTGGTAGATCACAGCTTTGGGGATGCAGTGGCTAAGCACAAACCCAGGTGTGGAGCAGAGAAAAACACTGTGAAGCAAAAGTGCACCATGGATGTATTGTAGCTTCAGCAATGAGGCAGAAAGCAAAAGAAAAAGCCATATCTAAATATAGCTTTACCTGGAATGATTTAAGACGATATCACCCTGCCCATTCCTGACCCAAGCAGGAGATTACCTCCCCTCAGATGCCATAGTTATTAACTGAGTCCTTCTAGTTTTCAGGTTTCCTGAAAATGCCCTTCAGTAGCTGTTGAGCTGAACCAACTGAGTCTCTGGCCACTGCAAGTGTGAAAGGCTGTACCTTGTACTTAGGAAGAAATAGGAACCTGAGTGTTCCTACTGCTGTAAGGTGAATCATTAAATCAGTAGTTTGTGGTTAGGATATGAACACAAACCGGTGCCACTCATCCCTAGGAGAAGCAGGCCAGGTTCACTTTGTCTGTCAACCTAATGGGAGCCTCTGAATCTCTGTGTCACAACCCTTTCAATTTTGGCGTTTTCCAGAGGCAACTTAAAAAATGGGATGTAACAGGTAAAGTCTGATAAACTCAGGAACACTCAGATTGCACTTTGCACACCAGAAACCTAATCACGGGGGTTTTACATAATTGGAATGATTAAACACAGAGTTTCCAGGAAGGCCATGACATGAAAAAATTTCTTAAAAAGGCAGATAAAGGCCGCTCCAAAAGGAAAGGACAAATGCTCTGCACTTTTTGCAGTTCCACACACCCACTAACACAACACAGAGGTGGGAGAAGAAAACAGCCCCCAGGCTTCCTGCCATGGAACCTGGCAGTGTCCAAAGAATGCTATCTGCACTAAAGTATTTGTTTTTCTGGCCTTTGTACACTGTCCTGGGATGATCTGACCATGGTCTTTATCCCATTAGCGTTTGGAACTGAACCAGCCACTCCCACCTGAACCCTTTGAGCCCATCTCTTCTGAAGAGCAGAAGACCCCAGGGGGCTTGCAAGGGGATGTAAGGATCCCTGTTTGGGTGCTCATGGGGTGGCTGAGCACCTGGCACCAAGTTCACATCCTCCAAGCCCACAGCATCAGCACTCCCAAGGAAGATGCTGCCAAAATCCCATCAGCTCCCTGCCCTGCTGCAGCTGCCCCAGCTCCTGCTGCCCAGCCAGAGAGGCCATGCCTGACACAGCATCAGAGCCCTGCTTTCAGAGAGCAGCCTTGGGCCTTGATAAGAAGGTTTTTAAGTTGCTTCTGCAATTCAGTGGGCAAGAGCAAAATGCAGAGTGTTATTTGAGAGCTCCTAATTTCAGTCCTTCGTCCTGATCAGCCAACTTGCTAAGGAGATACCTGTATAAGCCCCAAGACAGTGCTGTCTCACAGAGCCAGTGTCTTATTGAAGTGAATGTTGTGGAAAATCGGGAGTTTCAGTGTCACTATTTTTATCCTAATAACATTTCAGTGACATCAATGATTAAGGCTTTGAAATATGCACATCCTGGTTCAGCTCCACTGGATTATAGCAGATATTATCTATGTCACTCTGGCCTTTGACTTTTCCTTTAATGTGGGTTTTGTGGAGTTTGATTTTTTTTTTACCAGGGCTTTTGCTTTTAAGTTAGATGAGGTCAATTTTAAAGTACCCATCTCACAAGAACAATTCAGAGCACAATTAGAAAACAGCTAAATTATTTCTGCGTAAGTACAGAGAAGGGCCACTACCCTTTTTAAACCTGAATCCCATTTCTGCTGATTATACTGCAATTAGTCACTGTCTCCATGGCTTTCAAAGATTTCTTTTTTCCGTTTTAAAAGCAGCCAGACTAATTTTCCTAAAGACTATGCCAGCCTCCACTGGCAGAGACTTCCAGATTCTGTTTGAGTCAAGACAATTGAACCGACTTTATTTCAAATGAAGCCCGAAGTCTCTCTGTCTGAGCCCTCAGACCACTTATTACAATAATTCATAATGGTGGGGAACAAAACACTCTGCAAAGCAAGGCTGTCAGGGAGCAGGAGCTCTCCTGAGCTTAGGGGATTGGCTGAGAGCTTGCTTTCTGTTTTCTGATCTTTATACAATGCCCCGCAATGCTCATATAATTACTTTAATAAGGCAGGTAACAAACACTATTAAGTAAATGAAAGCTGAGAGGCTGGGGTTGAAACATTCAACCTGATGTTCCTGCATGCACAAAGCACTACTGTAAGAGCCATGGGTTCATCTGCCTGGCAAAACTGAGGCTCATTATGGGAGAGGTGGTTTGGCTGTCCTGTGGTACCACCAGCAGAGATGCAAGGCTGTGAGACCGCTTGCTGCCGGGTGTGTGAACCGTAGGAGACTGCTGTCAGCAAGGAGATTTTGTGGTGCCACCAAGGCCACAGGCAAATTGGCTCCCTCATTTGTTCTGCAAAGCATATGGATTTGGAGATTCTTTGGGTGTTGTTTAGGTCAGGGCCAACTTTGGGGTCAGGAAAGCATGTGGAAATTCCCTAAGTTTTCGTGCCCTGGGGAATGAATCCTTGGGTGGCCACCTTATTTCTTCTTTGAAAGCAAAAAAGGTTTGCAGGAGTAATTCTGTATTTGTAATCCGGGCCTGCACCCACTGAGGCAGAGCTCAGGCAGGGGGTGGTTGTGTGCCAAGGCTCCCTGGTCCCTTGCCTGTGGTGACAGACAGGGTGACCAGCATGCTGCAGCTGGGGCAGAGCTTGGGCAGAGCTGAGGAAGAGCTGTGAGAGAAATGTTAGGCTGTCTGCACCCATCCCTCTATAAACTGCTGTGATGTTACACAGTGCCTAAGAAAGCAAATACGTGGCTGTAAAAATGACTTCTGCAAGTGGCTGCCTGCCTGTGACCATCTCACAGATCAGCAGAAGGACCAGGGCAGAAGCAGGACTCAGAGAAGGAGGAAGTTAGAGCCAGGAAATCCCGAGTTACAGGGACTCCAGGATACACAGTGTGAGGCAAGCTGCTGATTTGCACTAGGCACTGGCAAAAAGGGGGTCAAAAACATGTTTGTTCTTCCTCAATGTTGCTTGCACCGCTGAACATAGAGAGAGAGTGAGCACATGTCTGGAGGGAGATCTCCATCCTTTCTTTTCCATGCTGGAGCAGGGCAAGAGTTTGAGGAGCCCTCCCGCTGAGGCGGAAGGAGCACCAGAGATAATGTGTGATGAACTGACCACAGCCTCCATTCCCAGTCCCCCTGCACCACTGAGGAGCAGAAGGAGGTACAGAATTCAGGTCCAAAATTAAGCCTAGGAAGAAGGCAGAGGTGGGGGAAAAGTTTGTTAAGATTTCTCATTACTCTACTCTGATTTGATTCATAATAAATAGAATAAATATAACTAATTTCCCCAAGTCGATTCTGTTTTGCTTCTGATGGTAATTGCTGAATGATCTCTCCCTGTGTTTATCTCGACCCACAAGCTTTTAGTTATATTTTCTGTCCCCTGTCCAGCTGAGGAGGGGAGTGATAGAGTGGCTTTGGTGGGCACCTGGCATCCAACTAGGGACAACTCACCACAGTGGTCAATGAAAATCTCTCTGACCTTTCTCCTAAAATCCCTTTCTTTTTTTTCCCAGCTATTTTCATTCAGCCTCAGGCTCTGCTCCACAGCTCTCAACCCTTTCCCATCTGAAGCTCTGCACTCTACTTGCATTTACCAGCTGTTATCTGTTATTATTCAGTCAAAAGCTGAAAACTTCTAAGCTTTTGACCTTATAGTCATGTAGAAATTCAGTGCCACGAGTTGGGATCTGTGTGATTACATCCATAAAATAAACTACTTGAGCTTAGTTATGTCAGAAATTAGTGGTCTAATACACTACTACAGTGGTCTAATGCAGTACTGAGCCTCTCACAGCCTTGCACCTTCATATGCACACTATCCTGAGGAAGTGAGGTGCTTTTATCCAGATTTGACTATCTTGAAATAGGGCACCAAAACACTGGGGCAGCATCAGGGATGCCTTTGGGATTTTGGCTTTATACAAGACCACCTGCAGCAGAGTAGGAACCTGAAGTATAGTCTCTCAAATCTGCTGCTAACACATTTGCTGCTCAAACAATCCTCTTCCCCACCTGTCTGAAGCTTTGTGCCAGCAACAAAAATTTAATTAGAATAAAATGAGTTTAAAAGCAGAAAAAAAAGCAGAGCTCCCAATATCAGAACTACTGATTTAGCTTCCTGTGATCCTTCTGTAAGGGCAACTGAGTTCCACTGAGTTGCTAGTGTTGCCAGCCACACAGGTGGGACTGAGCTTTGCACTCTTGGACATAACATTACACAGAGTTTAGTGATGATGAGTGTGAGGACCTGTAGTGCTGCATCCATCCTGCTCCCACCCTGCAGCACCAACTTCCCCTTCCAGCACCACTGCAGCATGACAGGCTGTTTCCACTGCTCTATCTGGTTACAGTCATTTAAACATCCTCTTTTTACAGAAGCTGACACCACACAACTTTACACGCAGCCTTTGTACATTTTCCAAGGCAGAAACTCCTAGTGCATCAAACCCATGCAGAGCTTAGCAACAACCAAATCCATAAAGTCTTTTACATGCACCACAGTTTAAAGCACTAATGATGAATCATTACACACTTGTGACCCCCTCATAACAGTCATTATTCTTAATCTAAAACAGCAAAGTTCAAATTATCCACAAATTTTCCAAATTATTTGTGACACCTGCCTCTTTGGCCAGACCTACACCATGATTTTCATGCCAATTCTGAGCCTGTCCAGTTCAGTCCTACTTACAAAATGTAATTACAAGCAAATAGCTTCAGACCAAGCAATTTCAGTCTCTTAATTCCTGAGCTGCTCTGTAGTATATATGGTTTATAAAATGTATAATTCATACCTTACCCCACCAGTAGGACTGTGGAATGGGGATGTGGTCCAGACGGGCCCCACGAATCCCAGCTCTTCTGTAAGCCTCTGATGTCAAATCTGGGAAATTTCTGTTCAGGTCCAAGTTCTGAGCTGTCTGTCTTCCGATGACCCATCCGTTGTAACCAGCCCCCTGTTTTGTAACACAGAAGCCAACCCCAGAATAAACTCCTGGCTCAGAACAGCACTTCGTGGAAATTGTTTAAACTGCCATTTTAATCAAAGGGAAGTTTGATAAGAAGTAGATCGAAAATGTCTATACTGTTAAAAACCTACCCTTATTAATTAATCACATTTTGTCCCCATGAATATTAATACACTAACTAGCATTCAGTAAGCGTTTCACTCACCAGTGATGTGACTCATGAGAGGAACACAGGAGCTTCTTGCTCTGAGCAGCATGCAGAGTGGGTTAGAGGACGAGAAAAAGAAAATACATCTGATGGCCCAAGACAGGATCAGGCAGAGTTCACAGATTCATACAACTGGCAGAGCTCACCACATGAGCAACACAGAGAAAGAAGGGTCTAGTTTAATGCTAATGGTGGTAGAGGAAACAGTGAGGGGAAAAGAAGAATGTCAGGTAACATATAAAAGAATCTTTGTTTTCACAGGTCTCCTTCAGACATGAGTTGATCTCTGAAAACTGCCATCCATTATGAAACTGTGACAGTACAGAAAATATTCACATTTCATGACACCTGCATTTCTAAAAGAGGGGGAACATCTGTTGCACGGTATTAAACTGCATTTCCTTATAAAACAATGTAAGTCATTACAGTGAGTCAGTAGGCATTTTGTTCTAGAACTAATTGCACAGAGTGCTAAGTGTGTGGAAAAGTAATACAGTCATTCCAACATCATCACATGCAGGCAGAGAAATGACAAATACGGCTCTGATTTCCTCTTAATTCTGTTCACATCATCTTTGGAAAGCAAAGCACCACCAAACCCACCTGAGATTCTGGCTGCTGGTTATGAATGTTCTCTCCTTTATGTGACACTCCCCTCCCAGTTTGTCCTTTCCCATAGTGAATTTTAGAAACATGAAGGCCTGAACATCTTCTTATAATAAAACTTTTACCTCTTCTGCAGCCAGTTCATACCCATCAGGGTTGAGTGAAGGCAGGAGATGAATTCTGGTGTTATTAATCAAGGCCTGGACGCGAGGGTTCCCAAGAAGATACTCTGAACACAGATACTGTGCGAGGTATATCAGCAGTTCCTTCCCCACAACTTCATTTCCGTGCATGTTGCCAATGTACTTAAATTCTGGCTTGACTGTGGAATATGAAGTAATGAGATGCTTTAATTTGATTATGCCTGGGTGGCTTCCAAAATCAGACTAACCAAAGTAGCTCACTGATGAGTCAAAGTTTTATTTACACTAATTTCATGCACACATTCCTGTAAATAGCACAGCAGTTCCAGGTGAACTTCCCTTCCTGATGCCTTAAGGATTAGCTTTTAGATTTTTCTAACTCTGCACTGCACTAAGGTGTAATTCTGAACTCCATATTATGTGCTTCACATTCTTGTTAGACAAAACATTCCTCTTAGGCCTGGAAAACAAGGTCACTATCCTAAGCCTAAGTATAAACAAAAGTGAATTGGGAGGGGGTGAATGGGGGAATATTACCTCATTACCTGAAACTGTAATTGGACAACTAACTTCTGATAAGAAAATGTACCAAACCTATATCTGGGGGGAAAACTCGTGATCGGGGTCCATCTTGGTCTAGCCTAGCATCGGCAAGGCTCTGTACCAGAGGTGTACCACCCGAAGGCCTTCAATAAATTCATACCTTTATTCACTAACTTTGTTCAGTCTCTATTTCAGGTACTCCCAATTTTAGGCATCAACACCAGTTCAGCAACAGTTTAAATATTGTGAAATAAAGTCCAAACTATCAAGATTCCAAACCATAAAAGGCAATCATTGCCCTGAGCTTTTTCTAGACTAATAATTAATTGTGAAAAAAAAGGATGCTGAAAACAAAACCATCAAGCCGTGGCTGGAAAGGAACAAAATACAACCATAGCACTCTCACTTACCTTGGGCAGCTTATTTTATCACAGATCCTAGAAATGACCTGCAGATGTGTAATGTATTACCCCTTTATTTGGAACAGAAGTTGGGTCATGCATAAAAAGTGGCTTTCAGGCTAAATAAGCCTATTAGAAACACATAACTTCACAATTCCCTCTAGTTATTATCTCAATTTCCATCCTTCCTTAGAGACTAATGGAAAGCAGAAAATAGGTGCATTTTGGAGACACCCTTCCCTGTCTATCCCTTCATCTTTGCCTTTGATCCTGGCCAACCTTGAGCACTAGACACTGGGGGGGGTCTGGCACAGAGCCGTTATGCCACTTGCACAGGCTGGCAAAATTTCCAGCTCTGAAGCTATTTCTGCCTCCTTTTATGCTGTCCTAAGCAGCATGAAGCTACAGATTCACAAGGAAATGTGTTAGAACTACCATCTTTTATCATGCCATACCACAGTTTTCATTCAAAAGCCTGATTCATAGGCTTTGTGTTTTCCTGGCAAATGGAGTATAAGCTTAAAAACATACCTGCAACTTCTTTTCTTTAAAAAAGAGAGGAAGGATGATAGGTTGGGAAAATGTAATGTATATCTTTGCTCTGTTAATGACATCTATTGGGACCTGATTAAGTTTAAAGGCACCTCGAAATTCCTCCCCACCACGCAAGGCAGCACAGCTGAGAGTAAACAAAGCTACCAGCCTTTTCTGTCCTCTCTGCCTCCTCTGCAGCACAGCACGCAGAGGACACAGCAGCCTGACCCGAGGCCACAATCTCAATAAAGTATTAAGTCAGATGTAGTCCAGTTCTGCCACACTGCTGAGGCTGTGTTGACGCTGGAGCTCTTCTGATGAGAAGCAACTTGAGGCTCTCAGCAATGGCCATACCAACTCAACCTTATTTAGTCAGGTATGACTTTTGGGCTGGGAGCTGGTAACCAGAAAATAATACCTAATACTCTCCTAGAAAATTATCTGCATTTTGAAGAATTTAAAACATTTGAACATCTGGCTCTTGCTGTCTCTGTGATGAAACTACAAAACAGAGATCTGCACTGTTCCCCTCAGCAGGAAATTAGTGAGGACTCATATCCTAATATATATATTAACACCTATATATAGTAAAATAGCATGTATTCAGGTGTTATCATAACATAAATTCCTGTTATCATCCACCTGTTCACTGACAGGTATTGCACTGACCTGAATCTCTGCTCAGGAGGATTGGTTTTTGTGCTGGATTGTCTATTTTTGATGTCAATGTCCTTGTGTATCGGAGGCCTTTTCAGAAGGCGTGTGTATTTTAGGATGTGAAGGACCATGTTTAGACTATGGAGAGGCATTACTTATAGGAAGTGAGGGCGGGGGGTTGATGGTACAGCCATAAAAAAAAGGAGACTGAGGAAGTGGTAGATGATTGGGAAAGTAAGTCAGTACCAGAAAAGTACCTCAATTTCTTTGTACATCGGGCACAAACAAATAACAGCCATATCACTGCAACCAAGTACATGGTCATAGCAAGGAACGAGGAATGACAACCATGGTCACATACAGAGGTCATAACAATGAGAAATTGCTGCTGGGTTGCAATTGCTACAGTGCATCTTCAACTATCACTGTAATTCAGGAACACAAGGGAGGAGAAATGTTTTTGAATCAATCCTTTCTACAGTTTAAGTGATATCCCATAAAAAGGACCTGTTTTCACTCAGATAATCTGGTCTCCCCTTGAGCAACCTGATTAACACTGGTATAACTCACGCAGTTCATGGTGTCCAGGCTTGGTTGAAAACTCAATCACAAAAAGATCCTTCCCTTCAAAGCTGCGCCCTATGCTGTAAGTTGTTGCAATGTGGGAGCACTTAGAAGCAGTCTTCTTCAACGTGCTCACCATTCGGGAATATGAATGGTGTTTGAACTGAATAAAAGTTGCTGGCAAGTCTGAAGGCAAATCTTCCTCAACAGCTGCTTCTCCTGCAATGACAAATAGTAACACAGTGCTTAAAACCATAGTGCTCAGAGGACTGTATGAAAGCCTGCACTTTTTTGCAAAATATCTTTATAAGTAGAAGAATTATAGAAAATAAAGCTGGAATCAAAACCTTAAATGTATGTAGTACATCCTACACTGTTTATTGTGGCATGTTTTGTTTGCAAAATCCTACTAATGCATACGCACACTGCCAAATATTTTGTGCAACCTCTAGTTATAATTTGGCCTCTGGCATGCTAGCTCATTTTAGGAACAAACTGTACAGATTTACAGATTTTCCCCTCTGAACTTGGTGAATCAAACTTAGGTTTTTATGAGATTCATCTGTCTTCAGCTATCTGGATCTCCTTCATCCAAAAAAAAAAACTGTGACAATCATTAATGAGAATATTTTAATGAGCTGTTAAGCCTGTCAAGCAATTATGAATTTATGAGTGCATTAAAGTTTCCATTTTTAAATAAAATATTTCAAATATATAGACAGCTATCACACAGGACAGAGCTTCTCTAAATGCATCCAGACATCTTGCTCTGAGCTGCCTGTCTTGATGCTCTGTAAATGAGGGAGAGAAATAGATACTTCTCAAGCAGAGTTTAATTAAGTGTTTAAAATGGGTGGATCAAAATTAATGACACCTCATAGGTGTCTATTAAGACAAGAAGCTGAGATGACAAGTGAAGATGTTTTGTGCCATAGATGTGTCAAGCTGAGTGAGATGAGACCCTCCCCATGCAGACAAGAGGTGCCAGCAGAGCATCCTTCCTCACCTCTCAGCTTGGCCAGCGGGTCAAAGCACCCCTCTTCCTCCCCGGCGAAAAAGCGGTCGCAGTCTAGGAAGTAGGGCCAAGCCATGTCTATTGCATCAAAAGCAGGGAGGCAATTCTTTTTGAGGTTTTCACAGACGTGCCTGCAGGGCTTTATAACTTTGTCCTTTTCACACTGTGGGGCCAGCACGGAGCAGCCCAGCAGCCTCAGGTCGGGATTGCATTCCCCCTGGAGCAGGTTGTGCAGCACGCTGATGAGGAGGTACTCGGAGCTGTACTCAATCACTTCTCGAGACTTCTGATCCAGAAAATTGGGATACACCATTTGAGTATAGGCAACATCAGTACAAGAACTTAAGGCAATATCCACGCATTTTGCTATGAAAAGGAGATGAACACAGGCAAAATAACTTGCTTCACCGGCATTCTGAATCGTTCAAAGACAACATAACAAATATCATGTCTAATGAACTTATTTCTGTAGTTCTCAGACAGGTTGGAAACAGTTTGCAAACTGAATTTCATGTCTAAAACTGCTTATAGAAAGATGATAAGAAATATGGTTGGTCTGGAGATACAATTTGAGCTTATTAAACATCAGAGAATTTCTAAGAGAGAAGTGTGAATTTGCTGGTGGGAAAAACTCAAGATTCCTGGATAAAAGTGTACTTGTAATATCACTCTCTCTTCCCTGTCCTTGCCTTTTCATATGGATTCTCTGAGTAGGTGCGAGATCATATAGTTTTTTCTTTAGTGGGGAGCACACCACTAAGTTATCTCTCTTCTCTTCTTGGCCCCACAAAATTTGCAGAGTTTAATACCTCTGAAACTGCAGACTCTCTGAAGTTTGATTGAAATTGCCCAGAGAGATAAAAAGTCATTCTGGGGCATAACTCACAGGCAAGAAGATCCATAAATGTGATTACATTAATATTCTCATAAACCAAATACATTTTAAGAAATCAGGTTAGGAGGTCTTAGGAAGGATAACTGTTGTAATACCTTCAACCCACTCAGAGGTGAAAAGGAGTAATAGAAAGATACTTCTTCATAAAATTACTGGCTATTATGGTAATGGGTCTACAGTTGAGCCTCCTTCTCTTGGTAATGGCTCTGGTTGGTAACAAATATCGTTGTCACAGCAGCAAAATACTTCACTGAGGGAAAGAGCAGATTTCTCTTGTAACAAAACCCACTATAGCACCATCATGAGAATACTTGTCAGGAAATCATGAAGAAATACTTAACGCTTTGAGATTCTCCAAGAACAGTGAGGAAAGACACTTCATACCTTTCTGTACAGCTTGGCATTGACCTATAAATAAAGAGGAAAAGAAAAATCACTACAGGGCAGGTGTACATGGTACCTCCCTCGTGTTAGGAATTGTCTGATCTGGTATTCCCACAGAGGCTGCTGCAGCTCTATATTCTGAGGCCCAGCCATAACAGGGACAAGCACATATTCCCAGCAGGCATATACTGCAGAATCACAGAATAACTTGAGTTGGAAGGGATCATCGAGTCCAGCTCCTGGCCCTGCACAAGACAGCCCCAAGAGTCACAGCATGTGTCCAAGAGTATTGTCCAGATGCTTCTTGAACTCTCTCAGGTCTGCTGCTGTGACCACTTCTCTATATACAAGGAGAAAACACAGTACGAGCAAACACAACCAGCACCAAAGCATCATCCAATTCCCCTTTCTGGCTGACAAGGATGAAGGAGCATTGATGAAAAAAAGTACAGCTGGATACCTCGAGCAGCTCAGCACAGACACACTGGAGTCCCAGTCGCTGGCTCCTGGATACTCTGCTCTAAGAGCTGCCTCATGTGATGACACACACAAGCCGGTCTCTCTGGTGGTCAAGCCCCAGACACTGTTGTCTTCCCAATAGCTGGCTTGGACCTCCTGATCCCTCAAGTATCTGACTAGGACACCTGGTCTTCAGAAGACCTCCTGGTCTTCAGTATCCAGCCCAGGAACACGGTCCCTCAAACACCCAGCTCTCTCTTTGTCCTGTCCACTGCCAGTCCAGCTTGGTGTTTGCCAGCACTTGCACACACTGACAAAGACACACGAGGCACACACACTCTGGTCCCTCCAGCTGCTGCACCCCAGGCACACAAGCCCCTCTGACCCTCACACCAATCCCTGGCATGAGAAACCCCATCCAGCCTCATCCACACACAGTTAGGTGCCTAGGAAATTTCACTAATCAAAACCTAGGTCTTTTTTAATCTGGTTTAGTCTAAAAGTCCATATGAGTCCTTCTGTACATATCAAGGTGTCTTATTGATCTCCCCTGAAAAATCTGTTTGTCCCACATAATGCTGTGCCTGCCTTCCTTGTAAAGCAATTCAGCCTTTGATAGATAAGAGGGGACTTTATTTCTCCCTCATCCTACTTCATCGTATCTCTAGCAATTGCGTTTTATCATACTGTTAATAACTTCTCAAAACTAATTATTTCCCTCCCCAACTACTCTCACAGGAAAGCTTTTCCAAAAGATCACTCTTCTAATGGCTAGAAATTGCCTTTTAATTTCCTGTTTAAAAGTATTTGTGGCCAGTTTATATCCATGTATTGTGCCAGCATCGTCCTGTAGCTTAAATAGCTCTCTACATTCCCTGGTGTATTCTTTCACCCCGTGTTTGCAAAGAGCACTCAGATCTCCTCTATTTTCTGTTTACTAGGTCAAATAAATGATGATTTCTTGATTCTGAAGGAACATGGTTTGGTAACCCTGGAGGTTCCTCTTTTCCTCCTGTAGCCAATGATTTGGTATTGTCCTTCTCCAATACTGGCAACTAAAGAAAAATATTGCTATCAAGACATTGGAGTTGGTTTCACCAGTGCCTCATAGGAGCTAAACCCCTATGTGCAAGCTCTTTAGACACCAACAGATTCACTTTCCTTGTGATGTATTTGGAATCAGTTCTGCTGCTGTTTCTTCTAGCTCTCACTGGGGGGACAGCTTCCTCAGTAAATCGAGCATTTGTCCTCATGAGACCAAATTTATTATGTTTTCTTTTTTTCCTGCTAAAGAGAGTTTAAACTCTACTCCTGGCATATTTGTTTAAAGGTAATCATCTGCATATGTGTTGCTAATGAGTTGATCATTCTTTAGCCAAAATAAAGTCATTGTAATGAGAACCAAATTAACCCCGGGATTTCATCTTGGAGGGGGTCATTTAATTGGAAATTAGTCTGATTCTATACTATGAATTGTAATTGAGCCACATTACCTCACAAAATAAATGAGGCATCAGAACTAGCAGAAACAGCCCATCTCCAACACCAACAAGTTCTGTTAAGCAGCAAGCTAGAAAAAATGATATCCATACAGACTCCTTTCCTGGCTTGGTACATTATGATAATTGCATTAAATAATAACTGGTTCATCAACAGTGCCTTCCATTATAGGATTTCAGTGTTTCCCCTAGCTCACATAATCCCCTTTGTGAGTTAGTTATTAAGGTCAAGGCATTTCCAAAAAAGCTTCATCCCAGCCAGATACTGCACATAGTGTTACATCTGGGGATAATCAAGGAACAGCATTTTGTACAATGCTGGCTGGGAAAGAGAGAGGAGTGATCTCTTGCAGTTAATCCTGCTGATAAAATTGGATGTCACTACCTCCTGAATCTGGATAGTCTTATACACTAACACCATCACACCCACATTTGAGAGGTCTTGGACACAAGCCAAATGTTCCTTACAGAGGGGAAAACGTGGTGTGGAGGGGACTGGCATAAGTTCAGCCACGTCTCAACAAACAGAGTGACACTATCTCTGTTTATCACCAGGGTCATTAGCAATGAATCCCCCTTCATTACCTTGAAGGGTGGATGAGAAATATTTGACACCTTTTTTTCTCTCTTGAGCAGAAAACAAATGTATTGTAGCTATTATTTTCGACTAGAGGGTCATGTGCTGAGCACAGTTCTTCATGGGGCATTTGGGGAGTATGAAAGGTCTTTCTACAACTGTTCACATTTCCTCAAAGGTAGGAGGCATTTTCCCCTCTGCTGGCTCTGGGACCAAGCTACAAATGTTCTTTTCGTTTATCTCTCTGACATGCAATGATCAAATAACAAAACTGAGGCACTCACAATCTTCCTGACCACTTTTGCTGTGCAGGAGTGCTATAGCCATCAGTCAGTTTGATATGTGGCACAGGCCTGTTCTCAACGGCATCTCAGAATTCTGCTTATTCAGCTGGAGCAAAAAGGTGTTCTGGCAAAACACTGGAACAAGCAGAGGAAACATAAGGGAAAATGCAGCAGGCAGGGTCTGGACATGGTGCTGCTCCTTTGCCCTGCTCCAGCTCTCCGAGCAGCAGGAGACTTGCTGTGTTTAGCAGATGCCTCTCTCTGCCCAGCTGGCCAGAAGCAGAGGCATCGGGAAGCAACGGATAGCTGGTGGAAGAGTCGTGAAATTCCGCTAAGTCAGATGCTGTCCCTGAGTACACCGCAGGACTGGCTCCCTTTGTGAGCAGGAGGAGATGTTAGCACAGGAGAGGGACAGACAGCTCCGGTTTCAGACTGTCTCGCTACCTGTCTTCTACACTTTGATATTTTTGCCATATTTGTATGGGGAGAGGCAATTTATTAAGCAACATGGCTATTACACATTAACAAAGATGCTGGCTGAAGAGGATAAATCTATTTTCTAGATGAGAAGCCCAAATCCATATAAATCTTTTCCATGGCAATTGAAGTTATTCTTCTCAATATGTGATAAGCAGGGGTGATTCTGCAACACCCAGCAGAATAATTTAAAGTTTTTCCACTACTTGGGACCCAGAATGCCCCTATAAAATCAATGGTATCAAGATTCACTCATTGATCAGCAAAAGTGGCTCTTTGCTCCTGGGTCCTAAACCTGGATCTAAACCTAAACACAGACTTAAGTCTAAAATTAGATCTAAGACTCACACTTTTGCAGCATACCATGCTGTTTTCTCTCTGTCTCTCATAACTAGAGATATCTGTGCAACTCCTTGTGCTGCAGGAGGCCAGCTCTGCCCAAACTGTACCACCTCTCCCCATCATGTAAGCTGCCATATGACCCATACCTCAGCCACAGCTGTCTTATGAAAACCCAGGAGTGAAACAGCTTTAGATTTCAGGTTATTGGGAGTCAACATACATAAAAGCAAGAGAGAAAAGGTCTGGTTTATACCACACTTTGCTTTATAGCCAGTCTTAAATGTGTATTTATGCTGATGTGGTGTTTTGATTTTCCTAGTGTTTCCTGATGCCAATGCTTACATATGTTTTGGAGGGTGCAGCTCTGCAAGGGCCAAAGATAATTCTCCAGAATGTGTGCTTATATAAATAAGTGTGGATGCACGTAGCTGGGCCAGAGCCTGCCTGCCTGGACAGCCAGCAGCAGGAAACTCTCCAAGGCCAGCTCCCAGGCTGCAGCTGTATGCTCTGTTCTTGCAACTTTGCACCCACGGGCCTGGGTCTCTGCACACAGAAATCACCAGAAAATCCCCACCCCCACCCATGACAGCTCATTCTCTCTGAGCTCAGGCAACGCCAGAAGAGTTCAGCCACTCCCTTTCTCATTTTCATAAGAGAAACGACAGGCAATGATATACAAAGAGTTTCTCAGGTCTCCCAGTTCACTTGGCAGGCTTCAGTCGCTGCTTCTTCTGTGCTTGCAAGAGCCTAAACCTCTTCCATTTTTTTGTACAGAGGCTTCCCTGGGCTCAAAGGAAGACAGTGTCACCTCCTCCCAAAGTCCCATCCACCGACAGGTTGGTACAGAGAGACCTTTTTCTTCCTGACCCAGAACAGCCTTTTCAATTTTTTATGTTTATTTTTGTACTCTAGCTCTTTCACCAGAGCTACAAAAGTCCTTTCAGTAGCACAGCTTCTATTTAAGATTATGGATAAAATAACTTATTGAAGAGGAGAAAAGCCATTTCAAGCTTTCTGAGCTCTCTCTATAAAATACGCTTCTGGTTTTAATTTGCAAGGCAAGCTTGAAAATCTACAATGCAGCACATACATATTTTACTGCCAAGCTTACATTTTTTCCCCTTGATGATTCAGCACCGAAGGAAGCAATCTGCCGTGATTAACCCTAACCCAGGCAACAGAGCTCAACAGCTACTTCCAGTACCATGGGCTGGCCAGTTGCCTTTTCAAGAGCAAAGCCAACAGGAGATTGGTGTGATTGATGATATGGAATAAGCCCAAGGGCCAGTCTTAAATCTAAAATATCTAAATCATTCAGTGAGGCAGGTTGGTAGGGGGTGTGCTGGTCTTTACAATATAAATTACCTCATCTATTTTGATCTGTACTGACCAGCACACTCCCTACCAGCTTGCTAGGCTTCTTACAATGCTTTTTTTAAACTAGAAGACATATGTATTCATTTTAGTCTGTTTATAGTCAAAATCTCTGCTTTTCCAAACAAAGGATTTCAGTTCCTTATCACACTAGTATTACTCTCCTGGCTGTTCTATGTGGTTCATCGAGTCAGTCTGTCAGAGATATTCTGCCTTGTAACACTAAAGACAGAAAACTTAATATCAGTAGTAAGAGACAAACCCTGCTGAGGTGTACCATTTTGCAAAACATTGGAACAGCACCTGCAAATGGCAAAGCACAGCTTGCTTCCAGACCCAGCTCCTAGCTACAGCACGAGGACAAGGGCAGGACAAGATCCATTATATAACACTAAAACGGATCGGAACCATCAGGAGGAGGGTGTGGGAGGACTGGAGATGTGAGGGGAGTGGTGGCAGAGTAGTCAGAGAGCTTAGTGCGGACAGGGGGAGAATGGTTGAGCAGAAAGCCCCGAAGAGAAGGCAGCTACACACCTAAGGCAGACATGCAGGAGCAGAAGGGAAGAAGATCCCCAGCCACAGAGCAGGAAAAACTGGAGGAGAGAGGAATGCTTGCAAAAAGCAGCCACGTGGTTAACTCCATTTTCTGGATACATCAAAGCTTTTGTGAGTAGAGGGCTGAATACCTGTTATTAACCTTCCAGCAATTGCAGTAAGAGCCCAAGGGAGAGATACGTTTGCAACAGGCAGAAGCAGTGCCCAGGAGCGATGTGCAGCCCTCATTTAACCCTGCTGCCTCACATGAAGAAGCCTGAAAGCACCTGAAAGAGATTAATGCCTCATCTGCCTTCATTCTGCAGAGCAAGATCACAGCAGGAAGATGCAAGCCAGGGTTCACTGCCAGTCACCTTTCTTTCTAACCCGCCTGCTGCCTGGCATTCAGTTGAACACCCATTTTTATTGAATTACTGAAGGTGTGCCCACAGCAATGACACCACAGTCAGCTCTTTCTGGACTGTTTCTCTCTCAGGACTGTTCCGGGGCCAGTGAGAAGGAGCTGAAGATTTTTCATGGATGATGTAAGATCACAACCTGCAGGCCACAGGTCAAAATCTGTGCAGATGCACACCAAGACCCGTCACATGGCGAGGGCACAAAGACAGCCTTAGTGTGGGCCAGTAGTCCTCCCTTTTTTCTAGTTGTTCAGATGCAACTCAAACAGGTCTGCAGTTGTAAGTGCCTAAAAGAACTGATGAAGAGTATTCCTGTCTGCCTGTCTGTCCCTACCAGCTCCCTTGGTGCCTCAAGTGACTCTGGTGCCACTCCAGCTGTGCCTCTGGCTGGTAAGTGCTGCTTGAAGGAGTCCTTCAGGAGCTGAAAATCCTAAACATAAACATCATACTCTAAAGAAAATATACTAAATGCCCTTTTCTGGCCTCAGTTGAGATATTTTCTAGGTTGCAAGCAAAAAAGTACCCACTGGAAAAACAAAATTCAACAAAGATTATGACAACAAAGTGGGCCAGCAGTTGCCAAATTGGCTGAAGGCTCACTGAGCTGTGTGTGTGGCTGGGCTGCTGCTGAACAAGCACTTCCTGTGCAGGAGGATCTGGAGACATATGGAGATCATGTCTCAGTGTCGGGTCAGTGAAGGAAGGAGAAATCAGCTCAGATCTGGGGAATGATGGTGTTAAAACAACAGTTGGGGTGAGAAGGTGGAATAGGCCAGGAAATCTCTACAGTTATGATCTAAACAATCAAATTTTTTGTCAGGTTGCCCGGAGAAGGATGAAAGCACTTATTAACCTGGTAATCTGGATGGGTGGTTCCTGCATAGCTTTGCTTTGTGACGCTAGGCTCAGAGCCCAGCAAAAGAGACCAGAACATGGCCCACCAAACACTCAAACACTGTGCTCACAGCATGGTAGGTGACTTTTGTATGGCACCTCCACGCCCAGCTCTACGTCAAGCAAGAACACCTGTGACATTTACCCAACATTTGGTCCAGGCTTGAGAAGGGAATGGCTCTCACATGGCACCAGCAGCCCAAAGGGGACCATGGTAGCTATCAGCCAGCCTGCACCCGCAAACTGTGACTGTGTGAAGGGAAAGGTAACATCTAGAAATGTTACAGGACATCAACCATTAGCGTCACTAGGTCTTGCTAAAAACCTGCTGTGCCTTAGGGTTTTGTTCAAGTTTTGACCTCTATGTATTCACACCCCCACACTTTAAAGAAGTCTGAACAAGTATTCTGAAGAAAACCTTGCCTTCAGATTAAAATCATGCATAAACCATTTAGCAGTAAAAGGATATACCTGTATATTATATTTTCAATACAAACTTACTTTCCCCACATAAGTGTCAGTTTCTGACCCCATTTCCCACGTTAAACGTAGCTGAAGGTCAGTGTTACTAAAAACAATAATTGTGTAGAAATCCTGAGCCACGGGCGGGAATCCAGCAGAGCTCACATGATTCAGTGATGACAACTGGCTTCACAAGAGCTGGAATTTCTCATCTCGTGAGTGAGCATGATGTAGATGCCGGGTCTGTTTTGTTTTGACAAGGCTTGGACACGTCCATCTCGGGTCCAGCAGGTGAGATTCCTGCAGCTTGGGCTTTCCCACATGTGGCAGCACAGTCCTGTGGTCATGCTCCGTGTCAGCACTTGCCTGTGCCAGCCACAGCAGGATGAGGGACCACCCCACTGGGGCAGAGAGCAGACCCCAGCCCACTGCCAGGTCACTCAGTGCAGTCACACACACAGGAGCAGCAGCAGCTGGAGCGGCTGTGCCTCTGTGTGTGCACAGACATGCGTTTCACCAGGAAACCAGCATGAGAAACATCCACAGCAGGTGAACAAATTTGCTCAGGTCCCATGAAGCTGGGGCCAGTGTGAAGGTCATGGAAGGAAATAGCTTCTCCCTTTCTCCCTTTCACTTAGCAAAAAACCATGGCACACTGTGGGGCTGAGAACCGCACAGAAGGAGAGGGGAAAGGTATAACATGTATATTGGAAGACACTTTTTCTGTCAGTCTGACTCTCCAGAATACAACCAGTCTTACTCAATGCCATAGCTCAGAGAGGAGCCAGTGTCACAGATTCTCTTCTGGGCTCCAGAGGAAATACTGTACTGGCCCCCTGACTCCTACCCTGGTGGGTTTTCACTCCTTCTCTCTCTTCCTTGTACCTCCCCACTCCCTCCCATCTCCAGTGGCTAAGGTCAGAGATCCTCAGGATGGGGCAATGTCTGTCTCAGGAGAAAGCCAAAATTATGAAAACACCAAGGTGTTTGGAGGAGGAGGAGACCCACAAGTGACAGATGTGCCAACGAGGACAATACCAGGAGCAGCACTCCAGCTATTCTCCCTCCACAGCTTCAGGTTAAACGCTCCAGTCCTCTGGACTCCTGCCTGGATAAAATGAAGTTCAGAGGGGACCTTATATTTCTCTACAACTACTTGAAAGGGGGTTGTAGTGAGGTGGGGATTGGTCTCTTCTACCGGGTAACAAGTAAAAGGACAAAAGGAAATCGGCTCAAGTTGTGTTAGGGGAGGTTTAGGTTGGATATTAGGAAGGATTTCTTCACAGAAAGGTTGTCAAGCATTGGAAGAGGCTGCCCAGGGAAGCGTTTGAGTCACCTGGAGGATTTAAAAGACATGTAGATGTGCTGCTGAGGGACATGGTTTAGTGCTGAACACGGGGCTGGGTTAATGGTCTTAGCGGTCTTTTCCAACCATAACAATTCCATCGTTCTGTCGCCTGATAGATGATGGACAGGCTGTGCCACGTGCCCGAACCAGCCTCGAAGGGCTCGGGCAGGGCCCGGGCGGGTGGCACAAGGCTCGGGCATCCCTGCAGCGGGGTTTACCCCGTCCAGCCGCGTGTGCGAGCCGAGGAGCCACACGGTGGCACCACAGACGGCGGCGCGGCCCCGGCCGGGGCCGGCGGTGGCCGATGGCCGGTGGCCGATGGCCGGAGCAGCCCGGGCGTCTCCTTCCCGCGCACCCTGCAAGCCCCGGGGGTTCGCATCCCCACCGGAGCACCGGTGTACCTCTGCCCCGGAATTCCCCAAAAAAGCGCTCCCCGAATACAAGCGATCAGGAAAGGAAAGGCTTCATTGCTGGTAGCATCACTGCTATTAAAGGTTTTAATGCTGCTATGCCCCATCCCTGGAAGTGTTCTGGGCCACCCTGGATGGGCAACCTGATGTAGTGGAAGTCCATGACAGGAGGGTCGGAACGAGATGGCCTTTAAGGTCCCTTCCAATCCAAATCCATTCTGTGATTCTATTAAGCAGCCTTAGCCTGACCCCAGTGGCATCACAATTGCAGAGCTGGCCTGAGCTGCAAGGAAAGTCACCTTTTTGAAGGCATTTGACTTCAGCCTGCTTCTAGAGGGTCTTAGTTTTGTTGTCAGTCATTATAAAGTACTTCATTTAGCTAATTACCACTGGACTACAACAATCAGCCGCAGAGATGCACAGCTTGGATGAAACAGAAACCTGCCTATTAGCTCCCTCTGCCAAAGGCTGGCCAGCTCTCAGGGGAAACATGCTAAGCTGTACTTTTCTCACCCAAACTATAGGCTAAAAGGCCAGTTAAACTCATCAGGATCTGAAAGTCCTGCCTTGCAAAGGGACCATGTAGCGTCTTATCACTGAGGGAGACAGTAGCTTACTGACTCCCCAGGGATACAGGACACAGCTAGGGAGAAGGGATCTGCCCTCTCAGTGCCATGGCTCCCAGCTGCTGCACAAAAATCCCCACATAGTGTATGATGCACGTGTCATATTGTGGAACTGGATGACAGTAATCATTTCCTTATTTTTCCAAACAGAAAAGCATAAAACATTTTCAAAGGATCTTGGTATTGTAAACCATGTTTCCTTTTGGCTTCTTATTAAAAAAAAAAAAGGAAAATGAGTCACTGCAGAACAAATATCACCAAGACCAGGCAGCCTGCAGATAGCAGCTTCATCCTTGCTGGGAGTCAGACAGTGGCATTGGTTCCTGCTGTTCTCTCCTGCAAGAGCAGCTCCAGGCTGGTCTCCTCTTGCAGGTCTGACCACTGAGATGCACCAAGATCTACACAAAGGATCCCAAAACTGGGGAGAAACTCCCACTGCTACAGCTGAAGATATAGCCTGCTGTCCTGAATGCTGAGAGAAGACCCCTGCAAGGTCCTTTTGTGAACATGTGCATCACCGCAGGCCCTTTTCTCTTCCAGTGCCCTGACATGACCTTATCCCCACTTTAGAAAAGAAATACCCTTGAGAAACACGGCAAGTGTCTCAGTGTCCAAGCTGCTACCTTACTGCCTGACCAGCAGCCCTCCCGTGTGAAGTGTGCCCCTTACTCACGTGGCACACAATGCTGTGAGGCTGACAGCTCCCTTTCCCTGCCTCTAGCCATCCCTCTAGCAGCATATTCAGCTGCCTTTCTGCAAGCCCTCCCCTAAAGGCAGCACAGTTGCCAACACACACAAAACACTCTCAGAGTTACCCCTCGATGATCCATATGTTTGTGGTTGATAGGATTAATATCCCATGGCAAGAGTTTGATCAGCTGGAACTGGAGGCAGAATCATACCTCACAGAGAAAGGTCGTGCTGAAAACCACACAGCCTCTTCCTGTAATTGGCTGTAAATAGTCTACAACACTTCTCTTTGTGCAGCTTTATCCTAAAATAAAATCCCTTTAGGCTGTGGTAGACCTCACTTTGATGTCCGTGGGAACAGCACTCTCAAATTATATGCAGTACATGGCAGATGGACTGTACTGTGTAACAGTCCAATGCCAGTGACAGTCTATGGCTTATATTTAAGCACTGAAATATAGTTGAATTTCTTTGGGTAGCACTAAGGTCAGTTTCAGGTTAACTTATCTCTTCCTGTAATCCCATAAAATAAATATTTTTTCTGAGTCATTTTAAGTTTAAACTCTCTGAAAATAGTTTTCCTGGAATAGAACTTGTCACTACACTGAAATTCATGCCTCCACTGTCCCCACATAAATGAAATTTTAATTAAGCACACTTGATAAAAAACACCATGTACTTTTAAAAGGCACTGTTAATATTTTTTATTAGTCAACTGGTTACTGAATCAAAAACTTTCAATTAATATAGCAGCATGTTCCTATATAACCTTTATTCTAAAAGATAAATCTGCTTTTCCAGCCAATCAACTCATACAAATTCCATAATGCTTATAGCAAGCTAAAACACACCCTACAGCTGTCAGATCCTAATAAATCTCGTACTTTGGACTTGAAATAGATGACCTAAAGCTAAATGTAAGGAAAAGCTTTTTTTCTTACACAGAAAAGCATACAGAAGGTCAAAAGTTCACCTTCTTGCAATCTGACTGTCACATTCCTAGAAGGCAAGGTCAGAGATGAGGCGAATCTTCTACATTCCACGTATCAGTGAGGAGGGTCCTATCAACTGGGAACTCCATAGATTGACAGAAACACACATCTATAGACAGCCTTAAAGACAGTGATGAGGAATCACGATGTTCCCTTACATTACAGCCTTGTTTTCCTGTCGCAGAGCCACACACCTCCTGCCTTCCCATCCACGTTTCCCAAGCACAGCCCCAGTTCCACCACTAGCAGAATTCAGATTTCCAAAGAGCTGATCCCCTCAGCTCTAGGGGAGTGTGACAGCTCCTGTCTCCCTCTCCTTGAAGCTGGAACTGTTTTCTCATCTCCAGGAGAAGGAAGAAGAGAAGGAGGAGGACTTTTGGGGTGATTAGCCTTACCTAGGGTCTCCTGGCCGGTTTCACAGCGGGGTGCTGGCTTGGTGGCCCTAAGCAGCCCACCGAGGAGGAGCAGGAGCCTCAGGACCATGCTGGAGCCCCTAGAGCAGGCAGCACAGTGATGTGGCACTCACTGCCTGCTGGAGTGACTCCTCGCCCGGAGCCTCAGCGCGGCTCTGGCTCTCCGAGCTGCAGAGGAAATCAGTGCACTGCAAGGGCATGCCCACGTCTCACAGTGTGTGCAGCCCAGGCGTCAGATTTCAGCTGCATTTCAGCTTGGAAAGCAAAAGGCTTTGAGACAGAGAGGGAGGAGGAATGAGCTCCCCCTCCCCTCTGCCTCCAGACCGTCTTGCAGCCTGGTTTACAATTTCATAAACACTTTGAGCAAAGGGGGGGGGTCACTGCAGGGTTGTGCCCGACTGCTCCTCAGCCCCTTTGCTCTTCACACAGCAGTTTTCCTAAGGGACAAGGGACATTCATTAAAGGGTGTCTCCCTGAAGCCAAGAGAGCTGCCTGGAAAGAGCAGAGGGAAAAGAGACGGAGAAAAGCAAACAATTGAAAGCAACTTTACTCCCAAACAGCGGTATTTCATCACACACTTAACTGCAAGTTGAAAACATAACAGGGCAGTGAAGGGAGTCTGGGCTGCATCCCCTCCAGCACAGTGAGAATGGGAACCCACAAAACAGACACCAGGATCCCCTTCTGCATGCTCCTCCTGGGCATTTTACTTAAGATCCAGTTTACAAAAGCAAACTTGGAGGGATGCCAGTATTTTCTGTCTATTCTTGAGAAAGAATAACTTCACAAAAACTGTAGATAAGACTCCAGAACAACATTATAAGCTTTAACTGGATGGTAAATCTATAAGTTGATCATAAGTTGATAATAAATTGGTTTTTTTATTTTCTTGTTTGTTTGGTTTGGGTGGGTTTTTTAAAATTTTTTAGAGAAATATGCATTGAAAGTTTTTATTTCTATGCAACAGGTATGGTGGGGAAGCTTGCCTTAGGTAAGATGCAAACTCCTCATTTCTTACCTACACATTAAAAGCCATCCCATATCACAATAAAAAAGAGTAATTTTTCTTCAAAAATCTAGACCAAAACAGACCAAAGCATCCTGTTTTTCCAGTCAGTGCATGTTCCTTTGAGGACAGATACCAGCTACACATGAGAGCAGAGAATCTGTCCTTGCAGGCGGAGCACGCAGGCTCCAGCTGATCAGTATCAGAGGTGGGTAGGGAGTTATGGTGCTATATGATAATGTAATCAGATAAACCCCCCACAGGGAAACCACTAAAGAGGCTGACAGGGCAGCAGAAAGCTGTGTGCGTCTCGAAAAGCAATTGATGTCTCATCTCATTTGGAAGAGATGCATTGGGAAGCTCAGCAGTCAAGTATGTCCTCTGCTTCCAGGCTCTGCAAGGAAGGTTGGCTTTTTGTCTCCAGGATTTCCTTCTAGATCTGGAGACTGCAGCATCTGCCCCGGGAGTAAATAATACCAAAGCCTATCAGGGTTCAAAGAACACAATTCCAAGGACAAGAATACTATTTCCCTGCCTTATTTTTTGTCCTGATCACACAGCAGTATGTCTGGACTCTTAAAAAAAAAAATAAAGTACCAACACAGCTCTGGAAGTGTGGCCTCCAAGGGCAGGAATACTTCACCTTCTGCCCAGCTCCCCAGCAGCCTGCAGTTGGCTGCTTTGAATACCAATCTGCCACATTTGTACCTGATGTGCTCAGGTACAGCTGAGGGTGTGTCCAAGCCCAAGGTTTGCTGTGTGCCTGGGCTATGCATTTTGTGTTACAGGGAAAAGAGAAGCTGCCAAGAATTAACCAAAGTGATGTGGCTCAATTCTTTACAGTAAAAAAGGCAGCAGAGTTTATACCTGCAAGCAGAAGCCAACCCTCAGCCCTTGGAAATGCTCGTGTCTTTATTGTTGTTTTCTGCAGTCCTTGAGTGTGGGGTGACATCTCTCCCATACATCCCAATGTTTGTGGAGGTGAATTCTGCTGCAGAACTAATCCTGCACTATCTGTAGTCCTGCCAGCTTTCCCCTTCTCTGTCTTTTTTCTTTGTTGGCATGCTTTTTGATTTCTGCCTGTGTTTCCTCACTCAATTTCCTACCCTTCAGCCTAGGCACTATGTCCTTGTCTCCTCCCCTTCACTGCACTTCAGCCACCAGTCCGGTTTAGACGCCACACAGTTAGGGACCATGTATTTTTCAACACCAGCAAATGTAAGTCTCCTTTTCCAGGATCCTCCAAAACCTTTTGCAAACCACTGTCACCTGCTTTCACCAGCACTGTTAGCACTGTGATACTCCACATTCAGACTGCACCTCATAAATACTGAGACAAAGTCCCATCCCATTGAGAATACTGATTTGGTGTCATTTGGGAATATGCATTTGCTAGTTCCCTGAATTAAAAGTTTGTGGCACACATTATATCATTTCGTGCTCTCAGGATTATCACATCCATCTAATATTATCTGTAGCTTGTCCATGCATCAATTTCCACACCTACCCCCCTTTTCAATCAGCCTTCGGGGCCATTGTATCAACTTCAACAGAACCAAGTGGAGGCAGTGTGAGGACTACTCAGAACAATAGAATAAACAGGTAACAAGGAAAGTGATAAATTAAACCCACAGATGCTCAGGAATTAACGAGCAAGTGACAAAGGAGACAATAACAGGAACGAGGACATGTTGGTCAGTGCCTGATGGACCATTAAGTAACAATTGGGGCACACCCTTGAGGAGGGTCAGGCTGAACTTTGTCACTGATTAGAAACATAAAATGTGATTAGTATTATTGGATATTAGAAGTGATTTCAGACCATGCAAAACTTATGATGGCCTGCTCAGGGGAAGGAGTAAAGGGTAGGACCAGTGTGGATCAGGGAAGCTCAAGAGCAGGAAAATCAGAGAGGAAGGGATTAAAAGGAATGGTTGCATGCAGGTAGGCTGCCAGGCTGTACACTCTTCTGACTGAGTCCTGTGCCTGATCTCTGCAATCTCGTCTATTTTCATATTAAATCAACATTTTTTTTTCCTCCTACTATGTTATTTCCCTCTCTGACCCAGGTGTGCATGCTGAAAAGTCAAAATGCCAGCAACCTGAAAGGCCAAGGTGTAAACTGCAAAGTGTGTCAGCCACCGGAGAGACCTGGATGTGTTTATATTTCCCAAGTGAATATAATCCTGTGTCCATGTGTGTGCAAGTGTAGTTTGCTAGCAAACTTCAGTCTGGATTAACAGACAAGCAGGAGAGGACTTATCTGAAAAGACTCAAGGTGTGAATCAGTGGCTGGGTAAAGGCCCAGGGTGCAGACATGACCTGAGAGCTTGTGCTGGTGTTTGAGGAATCTGTGAATGTGAGCATGCCTGTGAGCCCAGGGTGTGGAGCATGTGCGTTTTCACCAGTGAACCTCAATCCTGAACAATCATAAATGGCCAACAGGACTGGGCTCTCTGTCCTTACACTCATGTGAGTGCTGGTGGCAAACCAGCTCTTCTGGCATCATGCATGTGTGCTTGCCACTGTGGGACTCAGCCTCCCTTCTGTCTGAACCTGCACGTGTCCTGATTGCCTGGGTCTGACATCCACAAACATCCCATCCTTAACAAGCTCCACTGCACCAGCTAAATAAAACCATCAACAGCTGGAAAGCTCCAAGCTTCTTCGTTTCTCAGGTTCCACAGACCTTTTACATTCTATCAGGATGTCTATTTGGTATGACAAAAAATTTATAGTGTAAGTAGGATAGTTGGAGGCCTAAGAATGACATTCAGGTAATTAGCAGAAAGGTGAATTTAGCAGTTTGTCGTCGCCATCTATAAATGTTTCCATGCTTGCATATCCTAAGGCATGGAGAACAGAAGGTTTGGAAGGGTTGTTTCACTCACTTAGCTTAGATTGCCTGTTATTTTCCTCCTTTCCAAGGGATCTGATCCCAGGCTTTACAGAGTGTCTCTCTGTGAAGGTTTGGCATGTTTCTCACCTCAGAGTTCCCCTGTAGACCTGCACTTTTCTGAGGGGAACAGCAGTTCAGATACTGCTCTTCCCACTCATACAGTATTTCCAGCCATCCAGCATTTCTAACTTGTCTGGCTGTTTTTCAGCCCATTATTAGCACTTTGTGTATATCACTTGCCCTTCTCATATTTTTGTTGCGTGTTAACACAAACTGTATCAAATGGGACTACCAGCAGGTATTGCACAGCTGCATGACCAAACCTAAAAGCATTAAAAGCAGCTAGGGAAGAGATTGTTGGGAATACAGGGATTTCTCAACCTCTTTATTCTCATTTCTGGGTTTTAGTAAATCTTCTAGACTTCCCAGGGAGTTGACAGCAAGTTCTAGTTTAGGCTTAAATATGATATTTTCACCCCAGTTCTAAAAGAATTTTAAAAATGAACCAATGAATCCAAGAGTATTAAGCAGATGTAACAACATCACTCGGGTTTCATCATTTGCATCACTACAATAAACTTAATTTCACTAGCTCTTATTGCTGACTATGTTTTTCCTGATCTAACCTTTCTGTGAGCCTACAGTCCACAGTACAGCAGCAATCCAGAAATCCTGAGACAGGACTAAATACCAAAAATGGTTTATGTTCTTGGCAGGTACTCAGAGTGGGATTCAATACAGTACATTTAACTTGCTTGCATTCTCATGATTCTTACTAATGTAAGAGAAATTTAGCAGAGAGATATATTAGACTCAGACAGGGTTTCATTACCTGGTTCTTTTTTCCTTTGACTCTTCTGAGAGGAGGTTGAACAATAAACAGAAGCAGTGCTGTCTAGATAACTTTTGTGAAGGACAAACAGACAGAGACCAGATGAAAATGCTACTTCATGGCTTGTTATTCTCTCCACTACTAGGTGCTAGTGAAGCTGGCAGAAAGTGTTTCGCAACACATCACATCTGCTCCAGTACAAAGTCAGCAAGTGTGGTTTTAGGACTTTACAGTAGTTTAAATTAATCCAGGAGACATTTTCATTTGCACAGCAGAAACCAATCCCCATTCTGTGGTTTTTGTTTCTTGTTATTTTTTTTCCTCCCTCTTTCAGTTTCTGCAAAACAGGGCAGAGAAGAGGAGCTGCTCTCAGGACAGACAGGGAGTAAATCAGCAACTTCCTGCAAAGCAATAGCAACATTTTAAAAACCCCAACCCTCTTCTACCTATCTTTGCAAGGCCTTATTTCCCTATGAACTGATTGAGCTTCATGTAACAGCAGAGATCTGAAAAGGGCCCACAAGGGCTTGTCTTTAAGCTTCTAGCTGCTAAGTTAAAAAAGGAAAACAGATTTGTTCTCCAAACAAATATTTCTAATTCAAATTAACATGCATGTGGATAAGAGAGATGGCTAATTTACTCTAAAGATACACAGACTATTCTGAGCTCTGCACTTAAGCAGATATTTTGGGATGTTTCTCTGTGCCTTCTGGGACCATCTACATTACACTTGGGGAGCTTTTAACTTTCTCACTGAGAGTTTTTTCAGCAGTGCCTTTTATCTCAACTTTCAATTTGTTACCCTTATGACCCACAGGATTAAATTCACTTTAGAAACTGCCACACATAAACATTGACTGCTGGAAATTTGATGGGGAGACTGTAAAGAGAAAGGCCATAAAAACAAGTTTTCCTCTTTTCCTACACTGTACCCTAAAAGTTTAACCTGGAATGGATCATGGACTGCAACTGTCTAAATGTCTCAAATACATCAAAATTCCCTGTAGCTTCTACCAATTATTTTTGAAAGAATAATGTGCCACTGTATTTTGAAAGAATAATGTGCCAATAATGTTCACTCCTCAGAGTGAACCAGTCTCACCATACTCAAAACATTAAATTTCCTGCAATGGCTTCAAAACTGGTATTGAATTATTTTCTTTTTTTCATTTTGACATGTTTTGCCGATTCCTTTCCCCCAGTTTTTCCTCATAAGCTGAAAACAAAAGCAAGCAATGAGTGGGTGGGTTTATTTTCCCCACTATTAATATTAGAGTCACAGATACTTCTTTTCTTCCTGGTTTAATATAATACATGTTTAAAAATGCAGCTCTTGAAAAATATTTAAATCATTTAAATTCAATACAAGTACTGTCAGTGATAATTAAATTCTGTTTTCATCTTCTAACTTGTCACAGATTAACTAAGTCAATGACCCACAAAATTAGTTGCTTATACCACTTCCAGGTGATTCACTGAACTGATCCTATCATAATGCAGAAGAATGCAATTAAAACAGGAGAAGGCCTTGCCGTCCCCAAAAGATTCAGCTGAATACGTGCCTTTCTTTTAGCCTGCCCTTCATGTGGTCTCCGTGCTTGTTTGAGTTAATCAGTAAGAAATGAAGCCACTCAGAAAGTTTCTTTTGATGACAGGAGAAAATGATATCTAGTTAAAATTCAGCCATGATCAAAGGCACAAATGATACAAAAGACTGGAAGGGAACCTGGCACCAGATGGTAGAACGAGACCACAAAGGGACAACAGTAATAAATATGATTCTATATCTAGGAGAACATGTGCAAAATAACATGCACTGATCACCAGATCCTGCTATAAGCACACAATATTATTTAAATTTAATCATTAAAAAGATAGAGCTGACATAAGGACCTTGTTATCCTCTCAAAGGCTGCCTCTTATTACTCCCACATGTAAAGCAGCAAAGCAGAATTACTGCTAAGGGGTTACTGGTGATGCATTTTGCAGTTTTAGTTCAAGATGAGACTCAAAGGTGACTCTGCCTGACTGCCATAAAGCAAGAAAAATAATACAAATAAGTTGGTGAATCATAGAACTGAATATATAACAGCTACAAGGAAAAATGTGTGCTCAAAAAAGATCTGTGCTGAGAACTAAAGGTCTTTCTTTTCTTCTGATCACAGATGGAGTATTAAAAATTAATGTAAGTTCTACCAGAAAAGAACTTGACAGTCCTATTTTGAGACTCATTTCACTTCGTCTCTTCTCCCTGTCTCACAGAACATTAATGCCAAAACATTCAAAAGAAGTTCTCTAGGGCTTGCTTTGCACATTCGCAGAGGTGCTGGGAAGCATTTTGAAAAAGTGACTTGGAGTGCTTTAGTTTGTAGATACCCGATGGGGGAAATACTTAAGAGACCCTGATGTTTTTAAAGCATATCCTTGGCACCTTCCAGAGAAAAAGGTGGCCCTCCAAGGCTGACACTCCCCAGAAAACTGGGAGCTCAGCTGAGGTAGCAAGAACCAGTAGCTGTTTCAGATGATGCTAGCATGACAGCTCTGAGGATTTTAACTTCACTTTCAGAAATAGACTTCTGAGACACAAGTCTGACTTAAAACCAGGAGAAAAATGCTGTTGAAGCAGTCAAAATAGAATGTTTTTAAAGATAATTAAGCACTTTAAAATTACAAAACAGTATACTGAGAATCTACACCACACTAAATGTCTATGCCATGATAATAGTTAAGTGTCTTAATATTTGTTTTTTATATCAAGGTTCCAACTCTAAAGAGTGGCACAGCCTATAAAAATAAATAGAGAATAATTTAAAAGACAAGGAATTTTCGTTCCAGTCTTATTTTCTTGTTTTATTTGAAGAATTTGCAAAGCATCTATCAGTGTATCAAAGTATCTATCAGTGGAAACAACATCAAATATAAAACATGTTTCCCAGACAATCCTTGGAAGACAATACCTCTAGCCTGTTGTGTTAGGCATGATCCACTGATAATGTTCAGATTAAACTGCCCAATCACCAAGGGTACTGGATAGAGATAGCAAAGTTGGAGAGACCAGTTTGAAGGCTGTCTTTGAGAGTATGCAGGATCCAACGCTGCCAGGATTTTCAGCAGCACAGAGGCATCATGAACAGCCTGCCTACTCTACAGAGAGCAAACTGACCTCACTGTTGTTCTCCAGGCTTTATCAACATCTACATGGGTATAACTCATGCCAGACCCACACGCAGCATCCTGGCTCCCTAAATTATTTGTAAGGAACTCATTTAGTTTCTAGATACAGGTTTCTGTTGCAAATGTAGGTTGCACAAAATCCTGTGTGGGGAGGGCAGGGTGGTGGTGCTGTGTCACTGTTTCAGGACTGCCTCTTGTGGCCTGTGCCAAAGAGCTACAGAGTCCTGCAGGCACTGCTATGTGCCACCCCTCAGTCATGCTATTGTGCAACCAGTGACATTAGAAGCATGAGTGTTTCCATTTCAGGAAAAGCATTAACACACTGGAAAGGATTTGCAGAGAGGTAACAAATAGGATGGGGGCTTAAGCATTGACTCATCATGAGAAATAATTTGTGCTGCTGAATATTTTTTTTTCTTGGCCAAATAATGACTAATTTGATATTCAAAGGTCTGAAAAAATAAGTTGAATAGAACAGGCCAAGACACAGTTGTGAGGGGTCAAGGGAACAAGCACAGGGCTCTGGAGAGAGTAAAAGAACAGCTATAAGGTCTTAATTATTAGCCACAGGCTAAACTGTGGGAACAATACCAGTCATGGGCTAAACTCTGGGAACAGCTCCATCAATTAGTCAAATCCTCCTCCCCGCTCTTCTAAAAAGCCAGCATTCTGGAATAAAACCTCTGCCAGTGTAAAGTAATCTGGTGCTACTGATATCATGATGTTTCCCTGGTTGAAGAGCTGATCCAGAACTGCTAAATTTTGAACAGGTATGAGAAATGCCTTATGCTCCACATATCAAACTGAACTCTATGGGAGAGAATTCTTCAGCCTACAAGGCTTCAGGACAAGACCTTTAGCAGCTCCAAGGCTGTCATTGGTCGTTCTAGTCACACTATTAGCACCTGCTACTGTGACATTGAGATCCCTGCGAAAACCGGGAATTTGCATTATTCTGACTTCCCTCAACTGTTCATATCACTGAGTTATCTTTTACTATCATTAGGGGAAAAAAAGAGCTAGTGGCTCATCAAAAATATTAAATTTACTTGCAAAATTTTTATTAGTCAGGACCTTCCTTTAACCACTGCTAAGCAGGACAAGTTTGGAGAACAGATATTCCAAGAAATTCCTGAGTTTTTCCATTTCCTTGCAGATTATTGTGCTAGACAGAGCTTGAAACACCCCTTCTTTTTTGTTGAAGTAAACTACAGTGTACCAAAAGGCAAATCCAACCTCCACCTTTCCTCTGTGAGGAAGCCAGGATGTCAGAGCAAACTATTTACCTACCTCACCTTATGTTGGTCCTCTTCAGCTTCCAGTGGCCAAGCAACAGCCACCCTCAAGACTCTGCCATGGCAGTAGGGGAAATTACAAGGCTAAAGGTCCTGGGATCCATTTATCTTGGTTTTTTTGCAAGTTCATATCATGTGCAACTGAAAATCAAAAGGTGGCTGACACTCGAGGGCTGAACCTGAGAGCATCAGCATTGGATGTAGAGGCTATGAAATGCCAGGGCAATTACAAACATTTAGCTGTTGTAGGATGAGCCCCGAGAAACCCACTATGCACCCAACATGGGGTAGGTTGCATTTCCATCCAATCTTCCCTTATGCTTATTGGGACAGTAGGCGGGAAGTTTTATTGAAGCTCTAACGGTAAAAAAATTTTTTTTATGAGGAATTCATGTTGAACACCTTGATTCAGCCATAAATGGATGTCTGTTAATTTTATCTCAAAGTGAGAATGTGACAGTAGTCATATTATTGCTCTCTATGTGCCACTGACTGCAGAAATTGGTAGGCTGTAATCCCAAGGGACAAAGTAAATTCAGTAAGTTTCTTGGTTTGATTCCATTACCTGCTTGCTTTGTTGAGCACAAAAAAGCGAGGGGCACAGCTTTCTTCCTAGTTTATATAATTTGCATTTTGCAATCCTGCTCAGCTGCACAAAATTAAAAACTGAAAAGGTGTCAGTGGAAAACTGATTAAAGACTACAAAGAAACCCCACAGAAAACCAAAACCACAGGGCAAAAAAAAGAAAAAAAAAAGAAAAAGTGAGAATACAATCACAATAGCCCAAGGGCTATCATCAAGGAAAGAAGGGTCTGAATAGCCTGCCTTTCAGATGACATGAGAAACCAGGGGGCAGGTAGAAACTTTACAAGGTGTTGAAGGTGGAGGAAGCATGAGAATTGACTGAGCTTCCAGCAGTAGCAAAGGGAGGACAGACTGGCAGAGACGCAAAGAGCAAATGCTGCTCATGTCTCTGTTCAGCTCTAAGGACAAAGGTGAAAATAATCGAGTAGGAGGGAACTTATGAATAATAAAAATAAACAGGGGGTTTAAGAAGGAAGGAACATATCCTGGGTTTAAATTACTTTTCAGAAGCACTGCCACAATGCTCCTCTGGGTCTAGAAGAAAGGAGCTTACAAGTGCCAAATTCGGTTGGCTGGAGTGAGTACAGATGCTTGGCAAGTCACAGGTATCCATCAGAGAGAGGACAGCAGGAGTGTGCACAGAGGTGTGAGAAAGCTCAGGGAAAAAGGTTTCAGAGGTGTAAATGACTGCCTGAAGACTGGAGTGCAGGCTTCTCGATAGCCACACCATCTGCACTTGCAGTCTGCTTCATATCTTCGTTGTCACTTGAAGAAAAATGTACACCTTAGATTACATTTCCATTCAATGCCATTAGTGCGGTTCATTGGGATATACAAAAATCAAACTATTTTTTTGTTTAATATGATTAATTCAGTGAGTAGACTCCTTAACTGAGTTGGTCTTACATGATCTTCTCAAAAGATTTCTGCAAATTTAGACTAGGACTCTACTGATGAAAACCTTCAAGTAAAATCTTGGCTTACCTCCACCTGAAGCTGGTACAGTCAGAATCTTTCCCTGAACATGTTTTCTGCTCCAGTTATGCCTCTGCCCTCTAAAAAAAGGAGTGGGATGTAGTACACAGACGGGATATAAGCAGCCCTCAGAAGAGGAGCAGAGGCATCATCCCTCCTTTGTGATAAGTGCCCTGCCCACTGAACTTTACCATCATGTACATGGAGTCTGTTCTCTCTCATACACAACATCTCAAATTTCTAGCAAACTTCCAGCCTGGTCAAGGTGGCATTCTCCAAGGAGAAGAGAGATCCCAGCCTGAGCTGTCACACCCAGAGAAGACCACTGAAGCTCCATCCAGAAAAGTACAAAAGGGAGCTGTTACTTCAAGACATGCAGCTGTGTTTTATGAGTAAGGGGTGTCTGTCACTCCTTTTTTTGCGTGGTGCTGCCACAGCAAGCTCCTCAGGATGAGAGGAGGAGCATCCTATTCTTGTATCCTAAATATCTTTCTCCCAAATATTCAGCTCCACCGTCAACTCCGAGGTATGCCTAACCATTATGAGGAGGACATTTTTAAATGCCTGAGAAACTTTGAGCAAAAGATCAACAGACAGATTCAGGATGACATTATTTGTCTTCCTTTCCTAGGTATCCTCTAAACCATGTTACATGCAATTTGATCCTTTCCTGGCTGTGTGGTCTTCTGTCTGTCTGTGCCTCAGGTCTCCCGAGAATAGCAGTTCTAGTACTTATCTGGCTTCCAGCAAGGTATTAAGAATAAAAGGATAATGAAGTATTCAGGCTACTGTGTGAGAAGCCCAAAAGATATTTTAAATGCCTAAAGCAGGCTTCATTAGCAATGATAACAATAAGGGTCTGATTAGCTGAAAAGCCCTATTTCAAGCTGAAAGCCAGTCTGAGCTATGCATCTGCAAGGAGTGATCAGCAGTCTTTTGTAAAACAAAGGTCATCTATCTCCATTTTGTTTTCCCATGATAAAGGGCAAATATGAAGTGTAAGACCTATAACATGTTTAAATACTCCCATGGAGGTACATGCACAAACCACACAAACCTAATCTCTGGTCCCATGCCATGGAGCAAGGGCACTGAGCAATTTATTGGGTTTCAGAAAACATTCTGAAAATGTGCATCAGGGCTGACAGCTGCAAGCAAAGAGAACATAGTGGTTGGATATGTAAAGACAGGAATTATAAAAGTGAAAAGAATGTGGTAATGAGTCTGCCACTTACGGTCAGGCTTTATTGAAGTGCAATGTGAGTTCTAAGCCTTTGGTTGGGAAAAAAAAATCGAATTGGGAAAGTGAGTTGAGTAAAACTAGTGTTAGGCATGAGGAGTTTTCTTGGAAAGTATTTGAAGATTTCAAGCCATTTGGAATAGGAAAGGAAACTTGGAAATTTAAAGATATGCTGGATAGTTTGCTTCAAATTACAGCAAAACACAAACGTCCTGCAAACAGCAGGATGCAGTGAGATGTATGAAACATGCACAACAAAGCTTAGGTTATGTCCCAAAGGAGATGGTTTTGGGGTTTGTTTGGCATCGTTACTGTCCACAGCAGACTGCTCGACAACTTGCACTCTTGTGATAATGGATTGGACACTGAAATGAAGATGCTTCCATTATGGTTTATAATATTTTAAGGCATCTAGTAAAAAAGTGGTGTCAGTGGACTGGAATGATCTGTAGTTCTCAACACTCAAAAATACCTTTAACATATGGACCCTATGCCATCTGACATACCTGCTTTACAATATGTTTCATTTGCATAGAGAATGTATGAGAAGCCTGGCTGGGAGCAGCTCATGGTTCATGCATTGCTCACTTACAGAAAAGAGCAGAAGCACCAAGTTTGCATCATGCACCCTCATGTCCTGGCAAGGAAAATCTGACATTAAAGGGAGAAGAACCAGGGATATGCAGAAATGGGACCAGTCATTTGGCCTTTTTCCAATTCGTAAACCACAGGGAAAAACAGTTCCAGCTCAAAGAAGGAGCTGGCTGCATATACTGTAGCAGGTGACATTTTGCTCCCCCAAGCTTCTGGTACTGAAAGATATTCATATATTTACAACCTTCTTAAGGTCATCTCTGCTGTGTCTCCAGCTGAGCCATTAAATATTAATAGGACTACTTTCCAAAAATAAAAAGCAGAACCTCTAATTTACTTGTGTAATTAACACCTCCCACAAACCAGGTGTCCTCCTGAACCAGACCGAACAAGCCATTTGCTTTTCATAGTCCTGAAATATGCTATGTGCTTTTGAGACAGACACACAGTTGCTTGTTCATTCTGTGTGCACTAGTGCGTGTAATTATTTGGGGAAAAAAAAGCACCTCAAATACAACAGAAAATATGCCCCCTAGGTGAGGTAGTCAAACCTTCCCACTCACAGGAGATAGTTTCATTCAGTTTGTGTTTTGGGGTTGATTTTTTTTTTTTTTTTTTTAAAGCATCTTACCTAGAGGGGCTTGAATATCTTGTTACAGGTCAACAAGGCTCAATGCTGCTAAATTCCTCAAAGGGCTCAAATTTTAATACACAGTTGTAAAGAGCATGATCACTTTCTGGTTGTATACAAGCACTTGCGTTAAGGAACTTGGATTCTCACATAGAATCATAGAACCATTTAAGCTGGAAAAGACTTTTGAGGTCATAGACTCCAACTGTAAACATATTTAACCACGTAATAAGCCTAACATTACAATTAGATCTGAAATTTAAGTTCAATACCAGCATTACTCATGTTAAGACAAGGTAAATATATATTCAGCAATCACTGAGCTGCACAGATTATTTGCAGAAGTTTATTAGGTGCTGATTTACCCAAATGAATAACATGCCTGCTCTTCAGTGAGGCTAAGGAATGTGTGGAGTGAAAATTCACAGAATTCAAGGTCCTCAGTGCTCAGCTGCCATCTAAGCTCAGAGACACTAAAGTTCTCATCCAAGAAAACTAGTTTTGTTTTTGCACTTGGAGTGAAGCACATCCATACTGTCAGGATTTAGCAGGCTGGGAGCCAGCTCATACCTAAACCTTTTGGGAATCTGTAGTCTAAGCAATACTTTGACTTTATTGCCTCAGAAACTCAGCCTGTCAGTCTCAGAGCTTACCTGAAAACAAACAAAAAAACCATTTCTATTTTCTTTTGGAAGAGGTGACCCTCTTTGTTATAAATTAATATCAGAGCACTCTCCTAGGAAATTAAGCACACAGACTCACTTTCTTCCTCTGAAAATGCAGATTAAAAACACCATCCTGGATCCCACCTGAAAATATCGAAACCATCAGGTTTGGAAATATTTTGGTGAATATTTGTTAAGAATTAAAGTTTAATGTCTTCTCAGTTGCATGGGCTAACTAAAGGTTTGTTGTGCTGCAGAGTTTATACCCTGCTTGCCATCAGATGGAGGATATCACCCAGGGAAGGTGGAGTTCTCAGCTCTAGCCTCTGCAGACAAAATACAAGTTTGGAGAAGAGGAAAAGACTTTGTGAATTTGAATTGCAACAAGGAGCTGAAAAAACACAACCCAAGGGTGCTACTGCTCTGAGAAAGTGATGCTTCTCTTGCACACTCTTTCAACAATTTGCCATCCTTTTCCCTAAACAGCCACAGGTGGGTGACAGCACCTAAGGAAATCACAGTCTCAGGCAGCTCCTGCTGACTACTGTGGCATTTTCACCTCCATAACACACCTGCCAAGTATTTGCCAGTCTCTTGTCTCTTAGCAAGGCACTCCAGGCCCTTGGGCAGGAAATCCAGATGAAGTTTCCTAGAGCATCACCATCGAGTTGGCAAGAGTGTGTCAATGGCAAGAGGCCATTTTGGATATCACACTTCAGCTTTGTTGGAAATCTTCTGATCCAAACTAAACCCTACTGTCAGGACTGTGTATCTCCTGTTTTATCTAAAACGCCAACATATCAGCAAGAAGGAAGCCACAACCTCTGGTGAATGCTCCCATCATGTAACATATATGTAGCACTAGATCCTTTGATACCTTTTGCAGCATCCCAAAACAATGGGGGTAAAGTGTGGTTGCCTGCTACCTCCTCTTATCCCTGAATAACCCAGGGCATGGTGAATGAAGTACCAACCTAATGAGTTTTGCCTACATCAGGAAGCCAAAGGAATGAAAGCGAGACCTCTCACTGAACATTTCCCCCTTGGTTAGAAAAGTAGAGCAAGTCCTTCTCTGGTGGGGAGTGGGTGGTGAGAAGAGGAAAAAGAAAAATTTGCCTGTATACTGAGCAGAGGGTGATGTCTTTTGGTAAAACTTCATTGCAAATGAGGGCCGAGAGCACTACAGCTCTTCTTGCCCTCCCTTAGTTTCTGGTCTGCAGCACTGTAGACCTTGGCTTCCCAGTTCTCTGTGGAAATGAAATATAAAAGATGTTCTGCAACACCCAGTGCAGGTTCAAATCTTTTTCTTTTTTTTCCATCTAGACTTGAGTACCTCCAGAAATGTTCAATGCTTAGTAAGGTTGGATGGTGTAGTAAAGTGTACGTCCTCAACTGGCATAAATAGGCTTCATTAATTAACTTAATAGCAGAGGTAGCATTTTAATTGTGTTCTGGTTTATACTTTAAAATGCAGCTGACAGTTTATTAGCTTTAGAAGTTTATTACTGTAATAGCTTTAAAGTTGTTTTTTTTTCCTCCTCTACCATCTACTCTAATAATAAAGTTTTATTTCATTTGTATGTCTTGAAGGTGACAGTTTAATACACTTAACTATATGTAACATATTCCCTTCCCAAAGTGAGGACCATTTTGTTTAGGAAACCAAGGGTAAGCTAACAACTGTAGGTATCATTAAGGTCATGTTTATTCATGGATAGCTGCTGTAGGCTATTAAAACTTTTTGGAACAAAACTGACTAAAAAATTATTGAAAATTTAGCATCCCTCCCACTCCCCACAGAGTTACCTGGTTCTTATGTTGCAGCTAAAATCAAAGACTGAAACATCAGGTTTATCTAGTGGCATAGCAGAGGGGGAGGTATGGGGAGACAGACAGGAAGAAAGTGAAACTGAAAAGATTCCATGGACAACTTTTTTTTTTTTTTCTGAAATACTCTATTTACACAAAATTGAAGAAAGTACAAATACTTTACTAAGAAGACAAAACCATTATAGTACATTCAGTTTAAACACAGGCAGAACTATAGATGCAAAGCACAGAGGCCTAAGGTACTTGCATGGGGGAGGGAAAAAAAGAGCATCATAAAGGCCCCAGAGATTAAAAGCAGGAGGTAAGAGAACATTGTATTTGTTACGCAGCATCATCTTTCCTTGACTTCAGTGGGATTGAACAAGACACTCTCCTTCCTCACTGTGGATAGTGGGAAAAACCCTCTCAGTGTGCTGACTTCTCAACACTTATTTTACAAAGTGGTTAAGTATGTCCTTAATTTTCAGCATGGAAATAGAGCTTCTAGCTTCAAAGGAAATTATATTTGTGCCTAATCACATGCTTATATGCTTAGTTTGACCAGAAATAGCCTTCTCAATGTTTTATAAGGTCAAGTCCATTGTTACATAAAAAATAAGAGTTTTTTACTGTCTTCTTTCTTTTTCTTAAAATATACTTTAGAATTGCTTTAATTTTCCCCTTATGTACTCAATTAGAAAATAGTAGTTTATTGAATGCCATAGAATTTTTAAATTTTAATAAATGTCTGATATAATCAAAGGAATATTGTTCAAAAATAATTCCCACATTTTTCCAAAGCCTGTTCAGATTTAAAAAGAAATAAAAGAGAAAAATACATATAATAACAAAGCAGCTTCATATTTCTGGGCATTTGGCCACAGGTCTCTTATGATATCTCTCACATCTCTTGTTGTCAGTTAAAATCACCAGATTAATTGATCATTATTAAAGAAAAGATTGTACAGTATTATTACAATCCACCATATATAGCCAATGCATGAAATATTTTACACAGTATATATCCCTTAAAAAGAATCAATATATTTTAGCCTTTTATTCGAAAACGGATAGCTTCTGAAGTAATATATCTTAAACACAATGGTATTTGTCACTTCTACTGTCTAACTGATTTTTTTTTTTTCTGAATAAAAGCTTGCTTGAATAGGACTACTAGCTCAGTGATGGAACTACAGTGCTATTTAACTAAATTCCATACATGTCTTCATTACTGTTGCTGCAATTATTGTAATCACATACCACTGAAGTGCTAAATATTAGTAACTCAGATATGTGGACTTTGGTTATGCTTGATAGAATACTGGCATATCAAATATATGTACCACTTCCTAAAGGCTATGTTACAATCATTTGCCTAGTAATAAATAATGATAACAATCTCAGATTCAAAGTGCTGACTCACTTGAGGCACCAATACAATAAATCAATCCATTAAAAGACTCATTTTTAATGTTCAAAACTAACAGCAAATCCTGGGCTGCCAAGTTACATGTGCAGCACGGAGGACTTTGAACCTTTCCTTGCCGTGTGGGGATTCCTGTGGTCCCAGAAGACACTGGAATATCATGTCTGAAATGGAACACTCCAAGACATACCAAGTCATTACATGTCAAATATTAAAATCTGTCTAAGCTTCTCTTGAGCCTCAAAGGGCTTTCTTAAAACATCTCAAGCCAACTCTATTCACTTGGGGACAAGGCTTTGCCATGAATTGTGCTTGCCTGCAGACCAGGGAAGAGCCTTCCATGAAAGTCCACGATGAAATGTGTCGCATTAGTGCAGCTTTCACACCCTAGAGACACTGTCACCACTGTCAGCATGAGAGGGAAAAGGCAGCTTTCCAGCAGCAGCAAACACCAGTCTCCCTCGAAGGGGAATGCTTTCATGTTGTCAGTTTGTTCTGTGCAAGCAGTAATCGTTTTCGGTGTCGAGAGAACTGTTGTACCCCGATGACGGATACAGGTCCCTCTTCAGTATCCTGTTGACGATGTTGATCAGAACTTTTTTGTACTGTTGACGTAAAAGTGAGTAAACAAATGGATCTGATGCAGCCTTACTGTAGGTGAGGCACTTGCTTATAATTCCCCAGTAGTAATTTATGGTAACAAAAGGAAGGAGCTCTATCAACCTGTTAAACATTAAAGAGAAATGGAAACACTTGAGTGTTATATTCACACTGAGCCCAGTGCTCAACTCATGCTTCATGAAACATTCAAGTAACACTTATTTTCTTACAGTACACAGTCCCTGCAGTAGAAGGGCCCTGTACTTACTTTCTCCTTGCATTCAATAAAGGCAAAGAGAACTTTCCTAGCAAGGCCACTTGGAGACAAAATCAATTCCATCTATGGAAAGAGGGAAAAAGTCTGTTTTCAATGGTAATGCTTCTGTGCATCGGAGATAAGAAAGCGCAGCAGTTTATTGCTCACTTTATGAATTTAGAGTGTTGTGCTAGTAAGTGGTCAAAATTTTGGTGACATAATTGGCTATCTCTCTCCCATGGCAAGCTTGAGATAGACAAATGTGACTCGGGGCACCCAAACTCACTGAACTAAATTGTCTAAGTAGGACTGTCTAGTGACACTTGAGACATTTGGATATAACCCCATTGGCATCAGCCTGCTGCTCCTGGAAGGTCTGCTTTAGGTCCTGCAGCATGTCTGCCAGCCTAGGTTAAGGATTTGGATACTATGCAGCATCTCAAATGACACCAGAAACCTGGTCTAGATCACTGAATCCATCCCCACAGACAGAGACCAGGGAACCTTCATTACACCACTGTGAGGAATTAACACGGACGCAAAGAGGATTCATGTCAGATCATTGTTGTATGAAGAACAGCCTGGCAGTACCTCAGAGAGGTTTGACTGGCACCTGCACTCCCACAGTGTGCTTAGGATCACATCTGCATCTACTTACCCGTGAAAGTTTTTGTGTGTACGTAGCTGACCGCTAAGTTTGGCCAAAGAAAACAAGGAGACAACATTTTTATCATCATTATATGACCAGTCAGCTGCCTCCAGACCTGTGTCTCCTGGTCTGTGCTTCACGGATGATTAGTGGCCTCAGCACCTCAGCTGAGAGGGATGTGTTAATCATGGGGAGAGAAACTGCAACTAACTTAAACAATTTTTCCACAGAAGTGAGAGCAATCCTTCAGACTATTCTCACCCAGCTCATCTGCAGTGGGCAAACCCTTCAGGAAGGTGGAAAGAAGAGGGTGAGAAGTTTTATTTTCTGTATATCTTTTGTAAAACCTTTTGTAGGAGCAAGAATATGCTACTTTGCTCTATTCATCCCAGAAGAAAAAGAAATGTACCGGGAGATAAAATAGCCCTTTTCTATACTCTGAAACATCACTGTTTGAAGACGTAAGATCAGAAGCTTTCTCAAGGCTCGAAGAACCTTCTGTCCTCTTTCCAAAGTGCAGAGCTCCCAACTTGCAGGGTGTTGACTTTTGAAGCTGTTCCAATCCCTCCTCATAGAAAAGCTGACTTACAACCACTAGGATTGAACATTGCAACAAGTGACAGGAAAATTTCTTATTTGTATGAGTAAAAGTGAAATCATTCCTCTGGCAAGTGCATTTGAAAAACCAGATGACTTCTGTTTGAAGCTGCTCAGAAAAATTTCCAGTGAATTCAAAATAGGTAGAACAGGAAGACACAAAATGTGAGAAATAAGTGCACAATAAATGCCACTTGCTACCTGATTGCTTACGTTTATCCCATCCTGGATATCGTCCTAATACACAAAATATACAATTTATATTTACATAATTGATGTTTTTATAAAGACACTAAATAAGAAGAGTAAGGTATCTTTCAGTCATGAAAATAGATGTATTTCTATGTGTTCCCATTAATGCATTATGGACCCAAACTTAATTGCACTGAAGCCAACAGAAGAAAAATTGCACAGATTTTAATATGATAAAGGGTCTGGCCAAAACAAGTCAGAAATACACATCTGAATGCCTTTTAGTATAATTTTCTTGTTTTCAGTGCTGTTACAAAAGAGATGAAATTCATCTGTCGGCTCTTAGTGAACAGATGAATATATTGCTAATGATCCTAATCTCATTCAAATTTCTGAAGTGAGGAGCAAATACTGAGCTCACAACGCAACCTGAGTCACCAGGCCAAGAGCAAGAAAACGGAGGATGTCTTTCACATTGCCTCCTCAGAGACTGCTTCAGTGCCAACCCCCTAAAAGCCAGAATGAGGGAAGAATGGAGAAACAGGCATGGCAGAAAGTCCTCCAACCTCACCTCCATCGCTGGCACTGTCTTGTCTTTGGGACAAAGAGCCTTTTAGGATGCCCTCTGCAAATACTTCCCATTTTGCTGTCACTGAAACAGCTCAGTCCTTGTGACTGAGACACAAGCTGTACCTTGACACACATTTCCATAAACCAGCCCTCAGCCTTCTCTGTAGTGATTCAGTAGGTACCAGTTTGTCACACATACAAAGTGAAGCATCTCACATTTGCCAAATGCAAGGTCTGAAGAAGGAAGTAACTTTTATTTTACAAGTTTATGAGAAATATTTCCACGCTGAAAAATGTGGCCATGTTTGGAATTTGCTGAGCTTGGTAATGTTCATATAGAAAGAAGATGGCAAAATCCACTTTGCTGAACATAATTACATCCTGATTATGGCAAAAGTGAATAGAAAATGACTCAAAATGTACTGAACAGTGATAAGTTAACCTTTTAACTCTGTATGTAATGTTAGTATTTGTAATAATTCTTTCAGCTGCAGAAAAAAAGACATAGTTATCCAGGCAATCAGGAAGGAATCCTTTTCAACATGTAAATGGGAACTGAAATAAATGTCACTCTAAAAACTAAAAAAACATTGTCTGTTTAGTGCACTGGCTTTAACCTATCCCCCACTCATATCAGAAAAGGGCAGTGACAATGACCATAAATGGCCCACGTGTGTGTGACTGTGTAAGATCAGAGCACTAAAGCTGGCCAATTTCTGTGAGCTGGTGTGGCTGCAGACACTGGCAGCTTGGTAGTAACCTTGAGGAAGCCCTCACGAGGCGGTTTTGCAGACTAGTACACCTTCCTCAACACAAGTCAGTACTCTCCAAGGCTATCTTGAACACACTATGAAGTGGGAAATATTTTGAAAAATCATTTGTGAAAGATGTAGCCCATTTTAGTTTAGAGATGAAAGGCCAGATCCTGGGGTGCTGCACTTCAGTATATTTACACTGACTTCCAGCTCACTGGTTTATGCAAGATTTATAAATATTAATCATATATTTTATGAAGACTACACAACAACAGTGATGCATGAATGCTTAAAAAGGTGAAAACCACCAGGACAGATGCCTACAATTCTGCCCAGTTGAGGAACATGATGTTTCCTATACATCTTAAAAGTCTAATTATTGGTTTTCCTAAGAGACAACTTTATACCTCATCATAAGTGTGTGCTGCACCATTAGCAATATATTTACAGACATTAATGTGTCCAGACAGAAAGCTTATCTGACAAATTATCAGCCTGGACAAATTTAAATTATATCAACTCTGCTTCCAATAGCAGCAAGCTTGGCCTTATGCCTTAAAAAAAAAAAAAAGAAAAAAAGACAAGCTAATCAGGAAAGTCTGTCTGTTTTCCTCTCTATTGCTCGGGTTGTGCTAATAAGGAAGGGTGGCAAGTCTTTTAAACTGCTTTTATCTCCCACTGGCATGTAATTAATTCCTGGTACTTGTCCTAAAAGCCACTTGCTCTTGGCAGAGGCGCCCAGACCTGGCTGCAATGAGGGAAGGAGAGCCAGAGGCTGCCGGGGCTGCGCCCTAGGACTGGGCGTGCGGGCAGGAGTGGCGTGTCAGGGTGTGTTTGCATGTGTGTGTGTGTGTGTGAGTGTGTGTGTGTGTGCTCTGCCCCTGAAAACGGGCCCCAGGTGTCCGTTTGCCTCTGGCACCCCAAAATTAGCCGTAGGACTCCCGGGCACCTGCACATCACAGGACATGCTGGTGCCGCAAAGTCCCCCACCCCGACAGGGGATACTAACCTGGTGATAATGTAAGGACCAAAACAGATCACGAACGACCCTATAAAAATACTGATTTTCTTGGTAGCCCGCTGCCTCCTCCGTTTCTGCTCGTTCAGACAGCGCTGCTTCACACTACGAAGGGAAAAGAAGAGTAAGGAGATTAAGGCAAGAAGGGAGGAGGTGAGACGTGAGCCCAAGGGAGAGGGGAAGGACCCTCTCCCAGCCCGAGAGCCCCGGCGCCCGGGAAGGGAAGGCGAGGGGACGGCGGCACCCGGGGAGAGGAGGACAGCCCTGGTCCGGGAGAATGGCAGCCCCGAGGGGAAGAGGGCAGCTCCCCGAGGGGAAGAGGGCAGCACCCCGAGGGAGAGAACGGCAGCCCCGGCCCCGCCGAGCCTCGGGACGATCGCAGTCAATAAAGCAGTGACTCCCGCTTAGAGGGAGCTCAGGCAAGTGGAAACGCCCGGAGAGCCGGATTAGCATTTAGACAGAGAAGGCTACAAACGCACAAGCCACCGTTCTGGCACTGTAAGCAGCGTCTGAAACTAGAGGCAGAAGCGCTCGCCATGCGCCCGGGGCAGGCAGGAAGGGGTGCTGGAGAGGCGGGATATCCTTTCCGCCCGGGGTAACTACCGCGAGTGACCCCGGGCTGTGAATCCGAACGCGCACGCATTACCTGGGGTGGATATCGACCAGCAAAACCAGAGTCTGCATGGTAATAATGTCTATCCGCTTGCAGTGGAACCGGGCAACTTTCAACACCTTTAAATAGGTGAAACACAAGATCACCAGAGACAGCATGAAACTGGTGGAGTGAAATACAATGGTGAACACTGTAAACCTTCTCCGCTCCGTCTCTTCCTTCAGGTGTAAGGTGCAAGAAGCATAAGCGCTGTTGTAATCTACCCATGAGTAAAACAAGGATACCAAGGGGAACGTGAGGGAGTGGAGCCACGAGTAGCCCATCAGTATCACAGCGTCCTTATACCGCATCTTGCTGGTATAGCTTAAGGGGAACACCACGGCAATCCATTTGTCGATGCTGAGCGCTGCCATGCTCAGCATTGTGTTGGAAGTCAGGAAAGTTTCCAGGAAACCCACCGCTTTGCAGACGCAGCCCCCGAGGGGTTGCTGGTTCCTCAGGATGCCCAGCAGGGTAAAAGGCATGTTCAGGACCGTGAGGAGCAGGTTGCAGAAGGATAAGTTCACCAGGAAAACCCCGGCGACCTGCTTGCGGATCTCCGTACTGTAGACGAAGCATAGCAGCACCAGGAGGTTGGAGAGCAGAGAGACAACCAGCACCAGCACGAGGAGCAGCGCCAGCAGCACGCCTGCCAAGTCCATCGCTCAGCGGGTCGCCTGGAGCGGGCGAGGGCAGGAGGAAGGGGGCACCCGCGCCGGCACCGCAGCCTCGCCTGCCGCCCAACGCGGCCGCCCGCGCATGGTGCCGGCGGCGGGGCAGGGGC
>VZRJ01012168.1:694807-797786 GCA_013397565.1 Ptilonorhynchus violaceus | reverse complement strand
CGTGCGCTGTCCGCGGTGCTGAAGCGGGCGCTGCCCCGACGGCCGCCCCGCTCTGGCTTCAGGCCGCCGTGCGCCTCCCCCGCGCCCCCTCCATGCCCCGCCGCGGCTCCGCTCCGCCGGGCGCACGGCCTCCGCAGGCTCTGAGCATCTTCCCCCGCTGCCCAGCCCCTCAAATACTCCAGCCGCGGAGCCTCCCGCAGCGACTCATGCGCAGACGAGCGGCTGCGAGGCACAGGCTCAGGCAGGGATCGCGGCGTCGGGCTGATCCACTCCCGGATCGCAGGCGAGACCAGCAGGAAGCCCAACTTTCCGCTCGCTAATGTGCTGCTCAGGAAGGATGAGACCTGGAGACGAGTTGTTAGTAGTTTGATCCCTGCGCTGTGCTCAGGCACACCCTGAGCACACCGGCTGCATCCAGCTCTCCTGGAACCTGTTTAAAAGCTGGTGTCTGTGCCCCTTGGTAGGCTTTCCCCCCCTCCACCTGAGGGATTGCTTGCCTTTTTCCACCTTCAACACTTGCTATGATCGCCCTCTGGGTATTCACACCGTCACCCCGCTGGCCAGCAGTGAGGCATCTTCAGGCTTACAGACTCCACTTTGACTGCTTGGTGTCACCAGCTGGTTGGACAAGTGCCCACATTAGGGTGCTGCTGGCACATTCTGTGGAAAACTAAAGTCTCCCGCTATCATTTTACACTCACACTGTTAACACGATAGTGTAATGGTCAGAAAGGTCCTTTCTGTTATCACATTGTGGCAAAAGCTAAAATGACAGACATAAAAGAGAACAGAAATTCCCTCTGCAGCTGTCAGAAACGGGTCACATGGCTAATTCCCAGAGATGTAATGAATCTTTGTCTTAGACTTAAAAAAAAAAAGAGAGAGACAGAGAAAAAAATCAAAGTTTTGGTGCATCAAAACACTGGTACATAAAAAAGCTGCCATGTCTAATCACTGTCACATTTTACAGCTGATCGCCAGAACTGACATGAAGAAAAAGGAGAAGAAAAGGTAGCTTTCCTACTATCCAAAATTACTATTAATATCCTAAGGAAATGCTGTATTGTATATATTGTCCCTACAATGAAGCCTTGTCACGCAAGTGTGACCACTGTGTGAATAACTGTACATAAAACTGCTTGAAAGACCCTGAAGGCAATGTTGGTTTTGTTGGGCTTTTTTCCCCCAACAGTAGTTAAAGTTTTGGATCAGGCCCTAATTGAAAAGCTTGCTATGCTAAATTATATGTCTTAAGGAAAGAGCAAAGCAACAAGACATGAGATGTGTTATTTGGAAGTGAACCAGTGCTGTATTATTCCTCAGGATGGAAAGAAAATGAATGTTTTCTTTGATCAGAAAGCTGTCATTTCCAAAGTTAAAAGAGCGCAGATAGATTTGACAGGGCTTATGCTTGATGAACAAAAATCCAATATATATCTGTGTAAGCATTTGAGGGAAAAGAAATCTATAAAAGCATGACAATACCAGTTTTCTCGGAGTTCAGTTGTTGCATTTCTATTATCAGAGAGCCAACACTGTTTGGGAAGGGTTGGGAAGAAATGAAGCATTGTGGGAGAATCTGGCTGTATCTTTACAGAGCAAAGGTTCTGCAATTACTTCTTCTCTCACAGCAGCAATTCTTACAGTTCCTGCTAGTCACAACCCATATATGACCTACCTTTCATTTAATAGTATCACAAGGTTATGGAGCTTTTATGTTAGCCATCTGGGATTAGAGGCTGTCTGTGTAGTGGTGTCAGGTGGGGTAGATGCTATTTTATATCATCACAGAGGCAACCTAGATGAGCTGTTCTCTTACTGTGATAGCTACTCGAGAAGCTGTTTCCTACTGGATCCAGACAGAAGACAGCTTCTGTTTCTTTCTTTCTTTCTTTTTCTTTCTTTCTTTCTCTCTCTCTCTCTCCTACACATACCTAATTTCTCTCATACAGCCTTTTCAAATGAAGAATGAAGTGTTTCTAAAATCTGATGGAGAAAGAATACAATATAAGACAAGGAAAAAAAAATAGTGGCAAAAAGATGGGAAAATAATTATTCTGCTTTTTCACATGTACGGTGAGTTGTATGGTCACCTGCAACAATATTCTGGGCTCAAAGCAACCAGTAGGGGTGATGTCATTGGATTTCCCCTTTTGCAACTTGCACATGACCTCCTATGGGATGAGAGTTGTCTGCTGACCCTTTCCATTTACAGGCAGCAATCCTATAACCCTTCATACCAGACACCTTTCAGTCTTACTTGCAGCTTCTGAGGCAGTAGACAGTCACCTGCATGAGACCAGAAGGCTCAGACTTGCTGGTGGGCTTGCAAAAGGCAGTGCCGCCTTAGCCCCTGAAAACACACATACTCCTGCCACCTGTTCACGTATAAGCAGACATGTGGAAATCACTGCAAATGCTCACAGCAGTCATACTAAACACACATAGTTTCTCAATCAAGGTCTTACAGTATTTATCAAGGTTGCTGTCTTGATTGAAACCGAGGACTGTAGAAACTGCTGCAATACTATTAAGAAAAGGAAAAATAAAGATGTTCTTGCCAATAATTATCCTTTAAGAGGCATAGACCATTTAGTTAACACAGATTAGGTAAGTACTTGAGACTTTTATTCTAATATCCGCATCCTTCATTAAATCTACTCATTCATCTGTTCTAAATATTGACCACAACTTGTTGGATTTAATGGTTAATTGACTATAATCATTGGAGAGGAATAAGGGATGATTCAAATTCCTTTTTAGTTTCACTCCAGGAGAGATGTGTCATGCAAATTTCGGTGTAGATCACAATTGTGCATAATTCAGCTCTAATCAATGTATTCTGCAATGGCTAGGAACACATTTAATTTGGTTCTAATTTTAAGAAAGTGCCATGAAAGAAGGAAACCTCAAATGAATTGCATCAATTAATTTGCGAGTACAGAGAAAAGCAACCCTTTTTCCCAGATTCTCTTATGACAGGTGAAGAGAGGTAAATTAAATTATATTAACCAATATGGGGGGAAATGGAATGAGTCATGGAACTGATACTAGGAAAAAAGCTTTTCACTTCTGGGGCACTTGCTAAAAAGTGACCCATTTCAAAAGTGAGTAAGGCTGGTTAATACCCATGAGATTTTTCAATATGTTCTGCAAACAGGTCCGGTACTCATAGTTCCTGACAAGTACAGAGAAATATCTTCTCACTACCACGATGGCTGCAAGTGTGTTATTGTTGTCACATTTGATTTAGCTAATGAAGCTTTAGTGAAGTCAGAGTCCTTCAAGTCTCAGCAACAACTTATTTTTTATTATTATTCTTTTGTTCTTTTTTATTCCCTGTTTCTTTTCAGAGGCCTATTTTATTAGGATTTGAACTACAGGGTCTTTGAGCAAGCAGGACATCCTTACCTACTATACTAATACAGATTTTATTCTTTCTGGAACAGTAAGACAAATAAGCAAGTAGATGGAAGTATTGTGACAAGTGACATCCTGTTAGTCTCTAAAGAAAAGATGTGAAGCCTGACTCATCAGTCTAATACAATTCTGGAAGACTGTTCCCATGGCAGAATTCCAGTAGGCACTTTACCACCTGTGGAACAACTTTGTCCTAAAGATCTTCCTAAAATGGAACAAAGAAAAACTCCACATGTGTGAAGTCCACATATTTCTTCAGTAGACCTCTACTTTGCAGGGGAAAGAATTGGAGCAGAAATGAAGCTCAACCACGCTAGAGTTCTGCACACTGAAATTGCCTCAAAATTGCCTAAATACTGTAACAAGGAATCTCAAACTTCAACAGATAATCTTGCAGTTGTATCAAAAGTGTACACCTGCAAAAATCTTTCATGTCATATTTCTGTTTATGTAAACTAGACATATTCCTACAGCCTACAAAAATTGATTTCACAATTATTCTAGAAAACAATATTTTATTTTGAAAGATGGAGAGCAACAGAGCTGGTGACAGGTCTGGAGCACAAATCTTATGATGGAGCTGGGGGGCATTTAACCTGAAGAAAATGAGACACATGGATAACCTTCTCTCTCTCTACAACTACCTGAAAAGAAGTTGCAGACGGGTGGGGGGCAATCTCTTCTCCCAGATAACAAGTGATAGGACAAGAGGAAATGGCCTCAAGTTGCACCAGATGAGGTTTAGATTGGATATTAAGAACAATTTCTTCACCAAAAGTGTTGTCAAGCATTGGAACAGGCTGCCTAGGGATGTGGTTGACACATCATCCCTGGAGATATTTAAAAGACCTTTAAATGTCTTTTTAATGTAGATGTGGCACTGAGGGACACGGTTTAGTGGGGACTTGGCAGTCCTGGATTAACAGCTGGATTTGATGATCTTTAAGGTCATTCCACCCTAGATGATTCTATGACTCTATTCTTGATATTCTTAATGGAAATGGAAGTGCACAAATACTGGAGGATGACAGGAAAGCAACAAAATACTCACAGAACTCAAGCCAGTTTCAGTTGACTTACAATTCTAAAACAGGATGTATATGGATATGTGCCAATGCTTCCTCTTTTTCCCACCAGTTCATTTTGCCTTTTTCCTCTTCCACAGCCTGAGGCAGCAGGTAAAACCAGAATTCTGGATTGAAAAATTTGGCTTTGGAATAAAGCTGTCTGGTTTGTTGTTTGGTTGTTTGTTTGTTTTTTTTTTTCCTAGAGTACAATGCAAAAGTGTGAATGCAAAAATATGCTATTCTACTGAGCAGCAAAACATATTGATTTCAGCCATTTGTGTCAGGAGGTAAACAAACATTAACTAGCTTTTACACCCAACAGCTTTACAACTATAATGCAAGTCTGAAATATTAATGGAGGAATACTGTTGCCTCAAGCAAATGGCACAGGCACTTGAATCTCTACCTTTCATAACTTAGGCATAAGTTCTTCAAAATATCCAAACTATGTCAGTTCTTCCCTCAGACTACAACTGAGTTACTCCTGATTTAATTAAATATTCAGGACTTGGGCCATAACCAGAATTTTATATTTTATGAAGAGACAATTCTTCTGCAGTCTCCAGAAAAAAATAAAAGTGAGTGGAATTTTATTGAATCCCATTGGATGTAAGAGCACATATAGTCTCCTTCCATTTTCATCTGTTTTGTCTCTTTTTAAGGATTTGGTATATTGATATATTTTTAACCTGACAGGAATAAAGACTAAAGTCCATTTTCTTGCTGTTTTTCAGTGCCTCACAAACACAGTGGTTCTTACTAGCAGTGCTGTACTACAACAGATTGTTATAAAACTTATCAAAGCTGCAGGCATGGGGATGAAATTCCCAGGAGATTTTACTGGCATTTTCAACAAATGTGACAATGTTTAGCACTTCCAGGGGCCAACAAACATTAAATGGCATTTTTCAGAAACTGCTGAGGCAATTTAGTGTTGCAGTGAACTTCCAGGAGCTGACACATGAAAAAACAGCATGTGTTCTTCTGCTGTACTGTAGAAATTCTCCTTTTCCTGCCTTACTTGTTCAAAATCTCCCCCACATCTTACAGAGATGGTTTGACTCCGTTTTTCCTGAGTCAGTGCAAATCCAAGATAAGTCCCTTAAAGCCACTGGGAAAACCAACGCAGTGGAAATGAAAGCAATCAAATATAAGACTGCAGAAACAGTATGAAGCTTCTGCGATGAGGCCATTTTGATTACACTTATTTATTGTAGAGAGCGCTCTCAGCAAGCACATCAAGAAAAAATTAACCCCACCTTGTGCAGTGGAAGGGCTGACGTGCCAGGGATCAGTGCCGAGCTGCTCAGGGACAGATGCACAAAGCCCTTTGGATGGTTGCAGAGAAAGGAGGACATGCACACAGACGAGAGCTCTGTCCTAAGCTGTTTGCTCAGGAACAGTTTAAGCAGGTGCTGAATCAAAGAGCAGAGAAAGCTGGGCTTGTGGGATGGACAATTCACCTTGGTTTGAACTCACACACGTCCAGAGCAGCTGCAGCAGGACAATTTTCTCTGGCATTATGACACTGCCTGTTGGCTCTGAAAATCCCCTCCTACAGGATAGACATAACTTATCTTCTCATGGACATGCAGCAGACCAGTCCCCATAATTCAGGGCAACAGTCCTGTGTTGTACAGGGTTCACCCTGCCCCAGCCCTTTAATCTTCACACATGAATCTTTCTGCATCAGAATCTTGCTTGAATACTTTAGTTTGCCTTTCCCCAACCTCTCACTGCAGAGGGGTTTCTTCACACCCTCACTAACAGGTACAGCTTCTATTGGTGAAGGTAATCAACTGGCACCATCTGCTTTGAGGAATAAATAGCCAAGATATTTTCTACAGCAATTCTGTAATATCTAGGCACTGTCCTCCCATCACACCCATCCCTTTACCCTGCCTACTCACCCATCCACCCACCCCCACATCCATCCGCAGGAACATGTTTTTGCAGAAAATACTCTGGCTCAGAGGCAACTTCACTCTAAGAAATGGAATTGGCAGGTAATAAATAGGCCTGCACTATGCTGCTTTCATAGAAACACTCAGGGGCTGAGGCTTTTAAATGTGAACACAGGTTATTATGAGTGCACAGCTATCTTGGAGCCTCTATTATCACACACCTTTCACTGTGTGTTTCACTGACTGTATTAAAAAAGCCCAAACACCAAAAAGCCCCTCTTTCAGTAGGGTGAAGAAAGAAAATCAAGAAACTGCCAGGACAAAATTGACACCATATAATGCAGACTCTGCGCACTGGCATAGCAGGGGTTCCCACAGTGAGTTGCTTAGGAACAATAACAACATGTAGCCCCAAATCACCCCCTCCCAATATGCAGGGAGACCCAGCCTCCCACCAGAAGCATAGAAGTGAAGAATTTCACACCCTTCTTTGGGTCTCATGCTCATCCTTACCTGGGATGGGCTTTCATCTGGAGAACAAGAGATAAGTTTGTGCCCAGTCCTGCCGGGAACCCCTCCGCAAACAAATGCTGTCAAAGTCGGTAAGACCTTCAGAAACACACAGGAAGGGGGAACCGAAGCACAGCCAGAAACAATGGCCCTCTAAAGCCATTGCTCCTGTTTGTTTGGCAATTACCTTTGCCCACCTGTGTGGAAGACTGCAGGAAGGGTTCTCCTGCCCCAAACAACGTGATGGAGTAACCTTGCCCTGCCCTCTTCTGCGTCTGTGGCAGCAGAGGCTGAGTGACCCTTGGGCTGGACATCAGCTTGTTTGCCACATAGGGGTTTTGCATGCTGCTTCCTCAAACCTTGCTCCCACGGAGGAAGAGGGGCATGCAGGTCTTTCACAGACAGGGAGAGAAGAAATGCCATGTGTTCCTTCTCTCCATAAGGGCTCTGGGAGATTATCTACAGCTGAAGTTCAGTTATACCTTGCTACTCACAGCTCCTCAGAAGTACCACAACTCCTACCCTGTGAGCCAAGTGCAAATCAATTATTCTCAAAACATTATTTTTTCCCTCCTTGTGCTGATGAGGTCCCTTGAGTTTTGTAACCTCTGCAATTTCTTTGGAGATGTGTTACAAATTAATTTATTCTGAATTTTTTTTTTAATATAATTCTGATCATTTTTGTGCCTCTTAAGGCCATTTAGAATTTTGTCTCTTTCATGGATAATTGTTTTCATTAACATAGCAGTAGTCTTGGAAACAGCTAAGCAGAGCTTTTTACCCATCATCTAGCTTCGTGCAATCAGTTAAGCAAGTAAAAATATGCTGTTCTCATATGTGTTGTCATACACAGAGTTGTTCTGGGCAACTGGTGTGTAGAGCTGCTGTGAGCTCTCCCTGCCACTCCAATAAACATCCAGCTTCTGGTATTTTTGACACAGCAGCTTCAAAAAAATTAAAAAATAATCAGAAAAATGCCTTTATTCCCCACAAAAAATGTTCCAGGATTTGCAAAAGCTCTCTTAGTAGTTGAGCTATTTCAGAAGCAAGTCTAAGATAGGAAAATTTTGGGTTTAATTCCTTAATCTGCCCGAGTAATCCAGGGTAAAAATTCTGCCTTGTTTTGACATATCTGATCCACATTTGTTTGATGTGCTAATTGCTGTTGGATTTTATATGTGTTTAGTACTGTTACCACTCATTGCATTTTTCCATGGAATTTTTTCTCAGTACTGTTTAATAATCCTTCTATTTCAACATTATATGTTTTCTCTCTGAAGCTGTGTCCTCATTGTTATCACATTCCTTACTGTGTTCCTTGGGCTACAAAGAACTCCACAAATTCTTTGTGAAATTTTCGAGTACTGGGCTTTAGCTTCTTACAGGAATGAACCCAAGGCTGGGATTAAAACCAACAAAACCCCCAAAGTCGTTGACAGAGTTAGTATATATGAAACTTAATTTCACCAGAAGTCATTGGGCTTGAGATCTCAGTAAAGCCTATCATTCTGGTCTCTTTTTAAGGTAGAATTCCTCAAGCATGCTCATCCAAGTCAGCATTTCTCATTGTTTATGAATGGATATATCAAGTAAAAATGTTCCAGGAACAGCTATTAAAGTTCATTTAGTAAAATTCTCTGTGTTCTTTGAGATTATGTATGTGCTATTTCTTTCCAATTATATTGTCTAATTGTATTCTAAAGCAAGGTGGCTGCTAAATTTAAATGGGTTTATGCATAGCCTTGAAGTTGTGTTGGGTTTTTTTTAATTAGCTAATTTTAAAAATCAATAATCAAGGTATGTTAAGAGGATTTATAGATCATCAAACCAAATAAAGGGAACAGCTGTGATAATTTACTCTGACATTCTTTCAGAACCGGCTATGCTATTACCTTGTTTGTACTACAGCATGAATAGAAATTCAAACTTGATGACACAGAAATTCAAACTTGATGACCAAAACAGTCTCATGCAGGGAATCTATTGCAGGGGATCTACCAAATTTGTCCTGGCTAATTTCTCTCACTGCTTCCAAAGGTATGGTTCACATCTGAGCTGCATGTGCTCAGAATTAAGTTCTGCCAGGGAACACCTTATACATTTCTCCACCAGATTAAAAAGCCAGTTATCTAAATTCTGTTACTGTAATATGACTGATTAAGTCCACAAATTTCCAATACTTAATTTGAGCCCTCTCCAGTTCAGCGTGTCTTTAACAGGGGAAATCACAATCAAGCACAGCCTTCCACATGCACTCAAAAGTAATACCCACCACACTGATTATGGAGCAAAATAATATTATATGCTGAAGGTTTATATTAAACAACATTTGTTTACATCTGTGGCATCAGATACAGCTGATTTCAAAGTTGCCTGTAAATCTGTGTTGCAGCACTTTCTTCCTGAAATCAGAAGAGTCCTTCTTGTATATATAAGGTAAATTAAATGGCCCTGCAGGTATGACTTTACACTGTGAAATCATATACTGCACAGTTCTTTTTATTTAGCTGACTGATTTGGACCACTCTAGGCCATAGACCACTCTTCTTCATTGTTACTTACCTCCATTTTCTTTTTGAGGTGAAGATTTTATCAGTGATCTTATGTTATCTCACAAGTCCCTGATCAAAGTATTAAATATTGCAGACCAAAACCAATTTCTCATGATATTCTCTAGGAAACATAATAATTTGATGGTACTTCTCAACTTAAAATTGCCTTTTATGTAGATTGACTGGTATAATAACTAGCTCACAAATAAAAACTGACAACCTTATTATGCCGTTGGAAAAAAAACCCAAACAGCAAACAAAACTTTTATTAAAGTAGTGATTGAAATCTGACCATTTTTACATTCAGATTCTCTGAATTATGTTTTTGAATATAAGTGACATGCAGGATGGTTCTGCAGGCTATGAGGAGAAATCCTGTAATAAAAACAAGAGTTGCAACTCAAGAAACCATGGGTACTGTTTTATAAGACTAGCGTTTTTAAGATACTCTTAGGGGATCATGGAGGTATGTGGAACCTTCCTGATCCATAAGCTTTATTCCCATCCCTTCTTGAAGCTGGGGCAAGCACAGTTTTGCTTGTTTGGATCTGATTAAATTCCTGATGATTCTGGGTAGTAGCAGAACAATATGCAGACCCGAGGGTGGTGTTTCCCCCTCTCCCCATGCCAGGTGATCAGCTTGTACTCGTTCCCTCTTCTTCTTCCAGGTTCAGCTGGCTGTGCAGCCTCCTGGCAGAGCTTAGCCCAGCAGCTCTGCTGAAGCCTCAGTTTCCTGGTTCCCAAAAGCACTCAGGAAGATTAAACTGGAGTGACTAAGCATGTACCTTCCTTTTACAAGCAGGTCTCTACAGACAAAGACAAACCATCACTTCTGGTTAAACAGATACTATGTTCCTTTGGTTTAAACAGCAAAAAAACCTCCATGAAAACAAAATGATGAAAAACTGTTTATAACCAAAATGTTGAATGTGGAAGAAGAATCTGTGTTAACTGGGAAAAATAAGTGGCTCAAGTTTAAGGTTTTGCTGGTTTGGGTTTGGTTTACTTGCTTATTTGCATTTTATTTATCTTTCACCATTTTTTTTCCTGGCATTTTCCTGTGTCCTTGAATGATATAAATAACAGAAAAAAGTCAAAAAATCAGGATTTTAAGTATTTTTGTCTCTCAGAGACTGCATATATTGGGCAACACTGAGAATAAACCTCAACATCCCAGCATATAGTTCTCTCATCATGGATTGCCATTAATTATACTCAATTTATAGCATTAGTGCTGCAAAGCAAGGGGTGTCCTGTTCAGAGTTCTTTTCAGCTGGCGAATGGATGATGATTAACAAGAAAACCTCTATGCCTTGCCAGTCCAGGCTAAAAGCAAATTGGTAATCTGGCCAATTCATGTGTTCATTGTCCACATATCTGAAAAAATAAGTAGAAGTAGTAGCTATATAAGTGTATGTTGCACTAATTAGTAGATTAACTTAGGCAGCCTTTTTTGGTTTGGTTTTTTTTTTTTCAGATTAAAGTTCAGTTCCAAAACTGCTTCACAACCATTTGGTCAAGCTGAACACATTGGAGGTCTGTTTGTTATGAAACTGTATCTGAATATCCAAATACCAACTGGTAAGTGCTATCCTCTATCAACCAGATGGTTGAGACTTGAGTGGAAGATGGTGCAAGAAACAGTCAGAACAAATAAGGCCATAATAGATCAAGATACCCAATTGGCTATAGCATTTCTCATTAATTTAATTTCCAACTCACTTGGTCCATTCCCTTCGTGACAATAGAAACAGAGCATGTGAAGTCATCCACCAGAAAGACCTCACATCAGATTACACCTACATTTCTCCCCTCTTTTAAACAGGAAGCAGAAACATCCCCAACATCTGTCAGCCAAAGCTTACATTGCAACACCTGCCAGTTTTTAACATAATTTTTTGACGGTAAAAGCTGCATCCTTTGTGGTTGCTATAGAACTCCCAAGATACAGCTGTAACAAGTTTTTGTACATGGTGAAATAAGATTAATGGGAGTGCAAATATATAGAATGTCTTTTCTTATTTCATGCTACACAGTTACCAATTATCAATGGTACCCATCTATTTGTGCAGTATTTTTAAATAGCTTCTCTTTCACTGAAGAGGAGCCCAGATTTGCCACAAGCTGATCTAACATTTGGGAGGCTCCTATGAAACAACTGACAATCTATCATAAGGCTGTGTCAGAGTAAAACTACAGTGAAATGATTGCAGAATGGCACCTAATTAACACACTCCTTAGTCCAGGGATTGTGTTTGTGTTTGCAAAATACACATTTTGAATTCTAAGGAAAATCTCAAATATATTTATTTTTAAAGTAAAATTTTTTAAAGTTTTATTTTTGCTCTTAGGTTTTTCAGTGAATTTCCTGTAAAGGAATAAAATGGCTCTAAATATTTTATAGGAGGAAAATATCTAGTACTTCTTAATTTTTAGAAAATTCTGAAGGTTTGGCCGCTTCATCAGTCAAGCACAGTTCAGTTTGTTTGTTTTACTACTCTGAATTTCCTTGAATGTGTTTTGGGTAACATGAGCACTGTGGTCATTAGGAAGGATATTGTCATGTAGGGCTGTAGGGAAAAGGCATCTGTGTTACACTTTGTGTTTCTGCAATGGCAAGAGGTGGCTCAGAGCTTCCCTGTCCAAACTGCTGTTCCACGCAGCAGAAGAGCCATTTCATTTTTCATGTTTTATAGGAGAAAGAAGATTATTCCAAGCAATAGTAGAGAAATAATTCTGATCAGCACGGTTAGTAGCTAACATCACAACAAAATTAGTCTGTTCCATCATGACTGTATACACATGCTGAAGTCACTGATTTATTTTTTTCTTGTATCATATTACAAGGTTTTGTATAATGTACTTCTTGATTATTGTCAATAAATCATTACACTCTTCTCATCTTGTTCCTCTCATTGCATTTTTTTATTATTAGGTTACTTGTGTGGTTTTTTATTATGTTGTTTTGCTTTGTTTAGTTTTTTTTCTGTCCAGATTAATCCCACTTCTAATCTTTTAGCCCTACATTTCTAACCTTTTTGGGACTTCTGATCTTTAGACTTGAAAAAGATTAATAAACCTCTGCAAAGTTATATATATATACTTCAGTCTTTCCAGATTTGGGTCTCTCTTTTCAGCTAATATTGAAGATGTTTATACTCTTGGTATAATATAATGAGATGTGGTTAGTTGGAATCCCTACAGTATATGCCACTAGACACATATCTGCAGCACTGTAGAAGGAAGACTCTTTATCACTGCCACATGTTTACAATTTGCCAGGCAGTTTCCAGCCCACATGAGTATGCTGTTATCCAAGCCAATCTGAATTAATTTAGCAGTGAGATTTCATGAAATGCACTGCCAAGTGCTTTACTGAACTCTAAATATGCAACATCCTCAATTTCCCCTTCACACATTTATATTAGAATGGCTGGTGACGGAAATTTTCAGAGACATGCATATTTAAGCATGGAACCCATTAACTTTCACTTACAGTTTCACTTTGATTTACAAAGGCATTTAGGGACCCAGTTTCCACTGGTGTCCTGTTGTGACTTGGAAAAAAACATGCTTGTATCAAAAAAAGAAACTACATCTGCAGAGAGTTATTCTTCCTAGCCTTTCTCTATTCAGTTCCTTCCCAGCTATGCTAGAAGAAGAAAACGTACTATCCACTGGATCCTGGAATCATTTCAACCTATAATAATGTCTCATATCCTCTTAGGAAGCAAGGCAACCATTCCTGATGGATTTTTTTTTTTTTTCCATCTGCTGTGCAAAGAGGTAATAATCACTAAGGTCCATGTTTTGGAAAAAAAATCTCATCAAAGGTGCTTTTGTCTCTCATCAGTAGTACTGGAAAAGATTGTCATAACTTCAGTGGTCCCTGCAGGGAAAATGAAACAAACTGTACAGTAATCCCACAGGACTGCTGTGTCGGTGGGGAACATGCTTCACAGGTAATTTTGAACAGCATGGGTTAAAAAAGGGTAAAAATAATGAAATAATCCCCAGATAACAGAGTGCATGTAAGGTCAGAGCTCTAACAGGGTACAACTATTTGGCTGAGAACCACTGCTGTTCTGCAGGAGGAGATTAAAAAGAAGATAGTTTAGCAAGAGCAACTTTTAAACCACTCTGGCTCTTAAAATTACTATAACTACCTCCATGCAGTGGTTCATTATCAGCATGCAATTAAAGTAATGGACTTCACTTACAGTTTCACCAAGTTCCCTTTGCACCACCCTGGCAGCATGAATATACTGGGCTTTGAACTGAAGGTACAAGTGATCACTTTCTATCTCTTTAACTTCCCAGAGCAGCAGAAAGAGGTTTTGACACAAATGCGAAGCAACACCCAGCTTCACACTTTGGTTGGGAGGGAAGCTATTGTGGAGATGCTAATGGTGCTTAAAGATTCAGGTGCAGTCCTGTGGGTTCTAATGGACACCATGCTGAGCATGAGCCAACAATGTGCCCCTGCTGCAAAGGGGGAAAATTTTATCCTGACCTTCCTTAGACAAAATATCCTTCCCCTCTACTCAGAGGTGAGGGTGGTGAGGCCACATCTGAAATGCTGTGCCCCACTGCAAGACAAACATGGACAGCCTGGAGAGAATCCAACAAAGGGCCACAGAGATGTTGAAGTGACTGGAGGACCTTTCCTATGAGGAAAGTCTGAGACACCTGGGACGGTTCAGCCTGAAGAGAAGGTGGCTTAGGGAACCTTATCAAAACACATAAATATCTGAAAGGAGAGGGCAGGGAATATTGAGCCAGGATCTTTTCAGTGGTGCTTAGTGACACCAAGACAAGGGGAAATATGCACAAGCTGAAACACAGGAGATTCCCTCTGAGTATCATGAAATATTTTTTTATTGCGACATTGTGAACACTGGCATAGGTTCCCCAGCAAGGATGTGGAGTTCCCATCTCTGGAGGTAGTCAAACGCCATCTGGACACGGTCCTGGACAACTGGCTGTAGCTGAGCCTGTTTGAGCACAGGTCACTTCCAACCTCAGCCATCCTGTGATTCTGTGACTCTGTGACCACTAGAAAGTATCAATACAAAGTTGTTGGCAGGATTGTGTCTGTTTTGATAACATTTTCAAGCGAGAAGGTCATCAAGGTTTTCTATCTTTAGCTTTCCTAGGTAGAAAAATCATCCTCTTGCTGGGACTGAGGTCTTCGATAAGAACGGAGAGACACGTAGACTTCTCTTCTGCCTTATTAAATTCAATGTTTAATCTCATATCTCACTGATCTGACTTGATCAACTCTACAGGTGAAGTTCTCTTCCTCCACCTTCTCTTTAAAAAAAACCCCACAAATAATAGCATTTAATTTCAAGACTCATCAAAATGAGACAAAAGTCTAAATTTATTCTTGTGAAATGTTTGTTCCTTGGTCATCTGTATTCATGACCTATAATTAGAGGCTTTGTACTCCCCATTTACAGACAGATCCATATTTGTTTGATATGCTAATTGCTGTTGGATTTTATATGTGTTTAGTACTGTTACCACTCATTGCATTTTTCCATGGAATTTTTTCTCAGTACTGTTTAATAATCCTTCTATTTCAGCATTATATATTTTTCCTCTGAAGCTGTGTCCTCGTTATTAACACATTCCTTACTGTGTTCCTTGAGCTACAAAGAACCCCACCAATTTTTTGTGAAACTTTCAAGTGCTGGGCTTTAGCTTCTCACAGGAATGAACCCAAGGCTGGGATTAAAACCAACAAAACTCCTGAAGTCATTGACAGAGTTAGCATACATAAAACTGAATTTCATGAGATGTCAGTGGACTCGAGATATCTCAATAAAGCCCATCATTCTGATATCGTTTTAAGGTAGAATTCCTCAAATGTACTCATTCAATTCGGGATTGTAGATAAAGGCATATCTTAGGGGAAACACTGGGTCACTAGTTTAGCTGTGTGCTTCAGCAATGTAAGCAAGGCACAAGAAGACACAATTTCCTGCAGAAATAATGTAGATGACCACATTTGAGAGAAACAGAAGAAATAAACAAACAAGGGAACAGAGTAGTCATAACACAGACAAAACACTGCCTGACAATAGTTTTTATACTGATTCTGGAAACTTTTATACTATCTTGCACTGGGGATACTTTTATACTATCTTGCACAGCCAGGGAGTCTGGTGTCTGCTCATTAGTCCTTTCCAAACCGTTTACCGTTTCTGCAACAGGAGTTTCCCTTTGGGTCAGACGGCTGGGCAGGTTATTGGGCTTTTGCCTTGCTGTGCAGTATGAAAAAGGACCTACTCACTGATGTTCTTCTCCTGGTTATCTTCACCTAACACATTTCCTGATGTTGCAGCTGTCTAGGGCACTGCTGATGTCCTTGATGTCTCTGCCTCTCCTCCCACGCTACACTGTGGTTTTGTGGTTGTGGCCCTTTCAGGGTTAATTTATTGTAAAGATTAGGAAGAATTTTCTGACTGTAACATGTTTGAGGGGACAGGTATAGAAACCATGTATTTATGGAGTCTCCTGGTCATCCTCTTCATGGATGTGATGAACAGTGGCTGCAGGGATGCACACCACATAAACTTGAACAGAACAACATTCACTCAACTCAGCGCTGATGGTCTGAGCTACAATACCCACGAATCCTTGACCTTTTGCCCAACTAGTATTCACTGTGTTACTTAGACATTTCGTGGTCCCCAGGACAATTTTTTTTTAAGTTCTCCTATATATATGTCATCCTTACAAACCTGGACTCTCCTGTGTAATTCTTCGTATATTTTTCTTTGTGATCATCCACCCGGGAAAGTGTTGCCTCCACTGAAAACATATAATTTTTTTATAATTCAGGTCTTTATTGCTTTTATTTCCATCTATATGTTTATTACTCTTGCTGTAATAATAAGTATATACTTCTCTGTCTGACCAGCTTTTGACATAATTGGTTTCTAGTAGCTGTGTACAGATTGAAAGTTTTAGAGCAGCTAAAAGACATTGGCAAGAATCATGCATACTTAAAAATGGGAACAGCAGCCTTTTAAAAACAATTGCTTGAAAAGGAGCATACGCACAGAGAAAATAAATATCTACAGCTAAAATGTTCCTGCTTCTCTAATTTGATGTTTCCCCCCTCAAAATTACTACCAATTTTCTGTTCCTTACACTATATTTTAATAGTTTGTTCTTTTCTTATTTATTGATATTAAAAGTTCTTGGGTTTTTCTTGATAATGTCCAAGCTGAGTGGATATAAGTCCATAGCAGCTGGAGAGCCTGTGCTGTGCCTGAGCATGTGAGGAAGGCCAGCTTTACTCCCAGCCGTGCAGGGAAGTGTGGCTTTACTCACTGGCCTACAGCCTATGGCAGAGTTACCTTCTACCTGTCTTTTCTCACTGAAGACATTATTTTAGACTATCTCTCCTTACCCTCTTTAATAGAACCAGTAAAATCTTATCTATGGCCAAGACTTCTCTTTTATTTTTAGTTGAAACTGTCCAATGCAAGTTATTAGATGGGAAATTAGAGACAAGTAGCATGAGAGCATTTCCTTAGGAAAACATGTAAAACATTAAGAAAAAAGCTCGAGTAAAATTCCGGGAGTAGGGAATATGCATTGCTTTGAACTTGTTAAAAGGATCATCATATTTTCTTGGGTTTGTCCTTCTATTCCCTGGTCCGGAGAAGGAACTCTGAAATTTGTCAGAGACAGGAAAAACTTGGACAGGGAGATGAAAGAAATAACGATGTCCATGTGAATATATGCCAGATATGGCCATCTTAAATGCTTTTGAAAAGTGCATTTTTCCATGCCTAGTGACCTTGTCTTTAAACAGGAATCAAACCCCTTTTGGCTCCCCCAAGCTGGGTGCTGTCCTGCCTCCTGCCCACAGAGCATCCCTCAGTCCCGCTGGGGCAGCACTGCAGCTCTCAGAGCATTCCCCATCCAGGCATTTAGGGCAAAACTTGACTTAATGTGTAAGACAGAGGTTAACAAATGCTCTGGAATGTGGTAAACCCTGGCCTTGATATTGAAAGTAGGAGCTTGTCTCACCATAATTTAAGCAATAGGCAGCCAGGCAGGGTGTAGGAGGCAAAGCAACTGATTTAGGGGATAAGGGAATAAAAGCCAGAACCAAGGAGATGAGGAGCAGGTTGGCAGAAGGAGACTAATGAGCCTATTCATTAAATTGATACCATGTAAGATCATAGAATCATAGATTCAAAATGACTAAAGGTGACAGAATCTGGATTAAATAATACAGTAATCAAAATATTTTTATGAATTGGAAAGCCACCAAGTTAGCTGTAAAGTCCTAAGCATGCTAACATTAACAATGGGGAGCAGATCAATTGCCAGTTCAGGAAGCAGCACTTTCCCACTATGTGAAAATGCCAAGAAACACATGGCCACGACATCATGCTGAGAAGTGTCCTTTACAGTCACACAGATTTATACATTTGTCTGCTATTTCATAGACCATTTCTTGTCCTTATAACGTAATTCCTCCCTGCTCCCCTCAATCACCCTTTTTTTCTCAGGCCACTGATATATAAGGGCTCTGGCGTGCAACAAAAGCCTCACCTCTGTATAGTGGTGTGAATTGAGGAGCCCCTGCTTCCCTTCCCTCTAGCAGATATTTTCACTTTAGATTTTTTTCACTCCTTGACATTACATATTTTCAGGCACACACAAACCTCCTGAAAGCTGTTATTAACTTCTGTCTATACTATATTAGAAGAAGCTTTGTAGCTCAGAAGAAATATTTTTTCTGTGTATTGCTATTAAATCATTTTTAAATGAAATTCAAAATTTTTCCCTCACCCTTTTTCATGAATGCATCTGGTAAGAAGCTACAAGCATCTTTTCCCTGCCTTAGGCTAATTGCCAGCAAAATCTTATTGAAATATCTCTTTTTCCAAGCTGCTGACTCCAGTCTGGCAGAAAACACAGGGCTCTCCCATACCACCCGTGCCTTTTCCCTCAGAACAGACACAGGGTTGCAGCATGTGGGGTCCCACAACCCACAGTGCTTTTGCAGATGTAAGATCTAAGAATGCAGCTCTCACTGCTGGATCATCTATTTTGTCAGCTGTGCAGAGAGGATCTCCCCACTGCTTCATCTTTGAGACGGCATCTGGACAGCCATCAGGTTCTGTTTGTTTGCTTTCATTCCTCAGGCTGTTGTTTAAAGACACAATCTAGCTTCCAGAATAAACTGAGAAGTGAGGTTATGGGATTAATTGTGAATGTATATCTATGTTGTAAATACACATGTGTGTGTATGCTTTTGTACTTGTACATGTCCTAAAGAGTTCCTGAAATTTCTGATTTCCAGAAAGTGGACATTATATTCAATTCACAGACAGATAAGTGAATCAAAAATAAAGAAAACAGTCAAGCAAAAGGAAATCCGGAAGACAAGACATCCCTACAGCATTCCCGGAGGCAATAAGCAAAGGCTCCAGTCTAAGTATATCCAATATTTTCCTCTTCAATAACAAAAATTCTTATTTCTTAAGAGCAAGTTTAAACAAACTTTATACTATTTTTTTAATCTATTTTAGTTTTAAATTAAAAAACCCTCCAAACTGTAAATTATTAATTTGGAAAACAACCTTGAGTTTTTCTATAAATATGGTTATATTAATGCCTCGAGAGTTCTGATAGCAGACCTCAATACACTTCATAGAGTTGGAACTTGACCTAAGAATTTCAGGATATTTTCAAAATGTAATAAAATTCAGTATGGATCTCTTTTGTTCATGATTATTTTACAGAAATGGTAAATTAAAAATATGGCCTTTTTAGTTTCTTTAAAAAAAGTTGTGCTATCAAATTACAGTAAACCATAAGAATATGAAAACACAATTGTATGAATTTTCCGTAGAATTTTCAAAACCCTTGTTAAGAATGTACAGTCTCTTTTATAATTGCATTGGTTTATAACTTGTTTCATATCCTAGACATTTCACAACTGAGAAAAAAAAATCCAAAGAATATCAAGAACCATTGGGTGAAATTTTGCTTTTAAGGGAAGACATTTTTTGAGCAATAAAAACCGGGTAAGTGGTCCCAGTCAGTTTTAGACAAAATGTATTCTTCTGAAGAGCTGTATCTGAGTCCTTGATACAAACACACTCTTTTCCTCAATCCCTGTCCTGGCAGAGATTTAGCACATTATACGACCCAGGAGTGTGTGGGGAAGAGCTGCTGTTATCACTCAGCAGCATGCTGGTAGCTGTAAGTTGTTAGCAATAAGTGATGCAATTAAGTATTTCTTGGAGTGATCTTCATACATAATTACGGCTCCATTTTGAACCACGCATCACTAATAACACTGTACCTGCTCTGTAATTAGGTGACTACCTTGTATTTCTGATGTACTCACGAGCAGTACAGCAAGAACAAGCTACTCCTCAGCACTGTAAAAAGCCATCTCTCACTGAGACAAAATAGACACCACCTAGTCAATACAAAATGTATTTTAAATACTGTTTCCAGAGTTAGCAGCTATCAGAACAACTCTTTTTTCCCCAACAGTATAATTACATTTCAAACTTGAACATCTTGTTGATTTTCAACAAACATTTTAATTGCAGCACACAAACTTTGATAGTTCTCAAGTGCACAGAGTTGTTCTTATTTATTATATACATCACAGTAGACCCTAAAGAGAGACCTCAGCAACCTGCCATGGCAGCAGCTACTCACACAGAGCATCAGAGACCCTGTACCAGTCATGGTGCTGCAATACCAGGTAGGACCAACTACATAAGGAGGAGACCCATAGGATGTATACACCTATGATTTATTCATAGCTGCACAAGGCATCTGTTAGATTACAAAACTTTCAATAAAAAAAGGTCAGCCAACATCTTGAGAAGGACTAAGATGTTGGAAGATGTATTTTTATGTAGAAAGCACCTGGGTTTCATGAAAGGCTCTCTGTTTTTCTCTGGGAAGAGTCAAACCATTTTTCTGGAAAAAGCTGATTGACGAGAACGCATTTTCCAAGCAGATGAAGATTTGTGGTTTGTTCCAGCATTGAACCAGTTCAATTGCCAATGCCAAAACTGTTGCAGTCACATATTCTTCCCCACATCCAACAAGCCCTTGGCAAGACACTGTTCTCTAATCTCTACCTGCACCCTGAGGAATTGCATCAGCTGGCACTGCATGGCTTCTACCGGTGACCACTCAAGACATGGATTTACCTCATGTAGACACATCTGTCAACATGAATCACTGGTAAAAAACGTTCCCTGAGAAGTGTCTGGAACAGGGTAACTTCTCCTTGGCACTACTCCTGTTAAGGCAACCGTTCCTGAGCTGGGGAGGTCTGCTACAGCAGACGATTTGAAGTTCTGCAGCAGGAACGCACCTTTCATTCTGTGATGCCTCTTCTCACCCACACTACACACAGTTTTCTCCCCGTGGTGGTCACTCTGATCTGAGACTGCCTGGAGAGAAAAGCATGTGTCTCTTTATTTATATTGCATGCCTGAATCGTGTGCCTCAGCCCTGAGTGCCATATGTGCAGGTGCCATAAACATTAATAAGAGCAGTGAATATGGAGACAGACTGCTGCTCTGTTAGTAATTGCAGGTTTTTCAAATAACATAATTTCCTAGTTAACATTAGAAAAGTGACTAAGAATTGCTATAAATGTAAACATATGGATGTGGGTGCCTCTTTCCTGATATCAGCATTTTCCTGAAAGCAATTTAAATGAGAGAAGTGTAAAAGGAATTTATTTTTAGAGTGTGCTTTCCATAAGTGTTTATAGAGCTGAATGAAGTAATGTAGAAGAAGTTTTCAGAATAAAAAGTGCAGTCACCTTGAAATGCACACTAATATGAATTTTAAATAAAACTTACAGCTCCATATTAGCACAAACACTTTACAAAACACTGAGCTGAATGACAGAGCATTATTTGGACCTTTCCAATTTATTCTTTATAACCTGAACACTGGCATTTTTGTGAGTCCATTGATTAGACCTTCACAGGACTTCAAATGTCACAGCAGATGCAATGACACCCAGTGATGGTTTGAGGTGAGACACCTATAAAGGGTTTTGCTGTGTCCATGTAAGATTTTTCTTTCCCCTAAGCTGCCTTTCTGCTTGCTCCAACTGCAAAGCCTGTGTTGCAGATGCAGATGTATTTGCACAAATGCACTTTGATCAGGGAACTGTAAGTGGGAAGAACTGAGGCACTGGCTCACAAGCCTCACCACTGGTTAGGTTGTGATGCCCCTTCATCAGGGGCTCCTCATACTTGGGTATATGAAGAAGAGAAGGGCAGTGAGGTTTTAAATCCAGAGCTCAGAGATCCTATTCTGGAACCACAAATATAAATGAATCTTAGAGTATAAATCAACAGAACTGCAGTTTGTAAAGATTCTCCCACAGAAAAATATATGGAGGGAATGTCCCTGTGACATTCTAAGTGGCCTTAGTTTGGTACCATAGGGATTTCACCAGGAAAGCTCTTATAGTTGAACACTGACTTTAAGAAAACCCTAAAGGCCTGAAGGAAGAGTTTTACAATTGAAGAGGTAAAATATACCCTGGGGACAGCATGCTGAGGAAGAAATGTGACTGCTTCACTTATGTTACCTCTGGAATTTGAATTGTTGAAAGAAACTAAACCACAACTTTGAAACAACTTAATGATACTAATACTTTACATTGCATCAATAGAGCCCAGGCATCACTGGAAACATTTACCTTGATTTCAGCAAGTTTGGGATCAAATCTTCCAAATCCTCATCAGACCTGTTGAAAAATCATGCTGATTGAAAGCAAACTCTCCAGAAAGATTACAAAGCCTTGGACTTGGTATAAGGATTAATTTTTTTTTTTTTTAATCCATGGGCTCCAAATGACAGGATTGTTACAAAATTCACCAAATGACAGACCTACAAGCAGTAACCTCAGGTGCTTTTTGAATCAAGGGAATATTTTATCTTTTTGTGGTAATTAAGTTTTTTTTCAAAGGTGATCAATGTCAGGTTTAAGTCCTACTGTAAAACATTTTTTTTCCATAAAACGAGGGAAGTAAAAAAAGAAAATGATGACTGTTATTAAGAACAGTTATGAGTAATAGGAATATACAGTTGCTAATTGCAGTTTTGCTATTAAGAGAATTGAGAAACAAAGTCCACCCACTTGCTAAGGATGAATGGGTTGATGCTGTAATAGAGACAGCTGCATATGGCAAATCAAAATTCAAATTTCAGGATGCAGAGATTGCATCAGTGAAGTGGAGAGGAAACTGCTGTTGTGCAGTTCAGAGACTGTGGTCAGAGACTTTTCTAGAAGCCCACTGGGTTCCTATGACCTGGCTTCCTACCAGGCCTGAGGACCTTCAAATGGAAGCCCAAACTGAGGAAGCCTTACTGGTTTCCAAACATCACCTTTTAGGTCTTCCAGTGCAAGCAAAATCTGTGTGGAATGCCATCAGCCAAGCCAATGCTGAGCCAATGTCCCTTAGCAGGAACCTGACTGGTAGGCAGGGAGAAAAATGGATAAGCTGCTTGATGTATTGTCAGCTCATGAGCCAGAGAGAAATTGAAGTCATCTCAAACCAGACTGTTCATGTGATGAACAGATAGAAAACGGCTTTTTCTGGTAACCCCTTAAGATGAAGTTAAGCTTCATTTTGGGGGATGTAAAACCTGTACTCTGAGTCTGAAAATTAATATTGTGTGTTTGCTGGCATATTGTGGGATAGAAACACAGAGGAATGGAGGCTACAAGGAGATACTGACAAGACATAAACAAAATTATCAATAATGTCTTAAAAATACAAAAGATATGGAGCCCATCTAATGCTCTTTCACACCAAACTCAGCTTCACACCAAACTCAGCTGTCCTCAATACCAGTGCTGAGCTGAGCCAAAAGGTCGTGGAGGCAAAGCTGATATTCTTAGCTCCTGACTTTGGACATGCCCAACCTCCTCTAGCAGGCACTCTTCTCTGACAGAATTCAGTGCATGTATGTGAGGCAATCATTAGACAATTAAATGAGGTGCTCTGGACCATGGTCTGCAGGAACTCTTCCCGCTCCCTACGTGCACAGCCAGTATTCCTAATTAAGCTACAGTGAATATCAACTTGAACAAGACTTCTTACTGCTGGGCAATCATGAGCTGGGATTTATTCTTTTAGAGTCTAGTGTAAAGCCCAGAAAAATAAATGCTGCTCCTGAAGATAGAAATGTATGACCCCAGGCATCTGAATAGCTCTTTTGACTTCACTATAATGGCTTATATGTGTGAACTCTGTCTTCAGCTGAAGTTAGAAAAATGCTTCACAATCAATAAAGTATGACTGCTCCCTTTTTCCCACATAACAAGAGTGTTCATCGACATCCCCAAGCAGTACATAGAAGTCAAGCTGTTAACCCAAGAGAATGTTGCACTGCTCCGGTAACTATTGATAGGACGTATGTTGGGTTTCATTTTCCTGATGAAATTGTACTTTTTGGTTCTTTCATACAGTTTTACAGTTCACTAGTGAACTGGGTATTGTCCTGGAATGAAAAGAACTCCACTTCTATTATTCCATACCCAATTCATCTGGTTCATCCTGGTCATCACCTGTTTCTCTCCTATTTTTGTCTCTTTTCTGAGGATCTGTGTTCTCTTTGTATATGCACAGCAAGATTTCCTGGGATATTCACCAGTGAGTAACTTTATTTACAGCAAAAACAGCCAGACAGAGAGACTCACGTTGAGATCAGGCGTAGGCAAGATTTCCTGGCAGGAGCTTGGCATGGCAGCTTCATCAGAATCATGAGCTTCAGCAGAATTTGTATTTGAGGCACAAATACGTTTTTCAGTGAAAAATGAATTCCTGCTTTCCAGTGTATTTTAATAAACCGCAAAACTAAGTGAAGCCAATACAAGATGATTATAAAAATAAAATTAAACCCAATGTGTATCCTGTCAAGATGGCATGTGGAACATCCATTTGTAGTGCAAAGGGCCCCAAGAATCACTGCCATTTATTCTGTACAGTTCCCATGCTCTCTATAGAAAGAAAATTCAAAAAATTCTTGATGAAAGAATGACTGGCAGAAATTATGATTTCTTGAACAGTGCATGCTTTAAAAGGACAACACCATGATGTACTTACCAAGCACATTCAGTTGCAGTGAGGTTCCTCTGTGCCAAATTGCAACAACCAAAGAAAGGTTTTGAATTCTCTTTATCTTTGTGTCTGACACCACCCTTGATGGCCACAGGGAAAAAGGTTTTTTTTGTAGTGGGGGAAGGCCAGGATGGAAATCCTGATTGTGCTTTCAACCTTGTCTTGGAGAAAGAAGCGCACTGTCCATTGTCCTTCAGAAAGAAACTGGTGGGCTCTGGCTTAAGGACAACCACTGCTGGCAAACATGCCCACTCTTAAATGACTCAATCCACNAAAAAAAAAAAAAGAACAGTAGTTTCTATAGTTTCTTGTATCTTATAGGTTCTAATGTACCAAGTCACTTGAAGAGCAGGGTTAGAGATGTGCACTTGCCCCAGAGACATGTGGGGCTCCTGTGCCAGCTCTTCTGAGGAAGCCATCTGAGTCTGGCATAAACACGCAGGGAAGCCAATCCTCCCTTTGGCTTGCCAACTGGATAGGTTGGTGGTGTATAGTGGCTGATTGGAGAGGTTTAATATCCTTATCGTCGAACTGGACTTTCAACCAATTTTTAATTTTTTTGTTCTTGTTTCTTCTCAGTTTCACTCAATAGCTGGAAATCAAATGCTATATGCTCTCAAATAGCTTATTATCATTCTTAACACTTAATCTAATTCTACATGGACTCATATTTCTTTAGAGAAAAATTAAATCCACTGATTTACTCGAATTTCAAGGAAAAAGGAACAAATTAGTCTACTAAAATTTGTGCTGTCATTTAGGGTCTTGGATAAGTCTGCAATGAGAACACATCCATTTGCCATTTCCTTCCAACCTGGAGGCAAATGAAATTGTACAGGAATGTTGCTTTACCATATTTTGAACCTTTTTAAAAATGCTATCGAAATTGCTTGTGCTGTGAGATTTGCATCACACAAGGTGGTTGGTATCTCAAGAAACTCAAGAAAATAAATTTTCCAGTCTTGCAAGAGCTGTGTGATCCAGAAGAATAGGAGTAAGTATTTATTTGCAAAACAGACAATGCCCCAAAATTTCTGGTGAACATCTGTTTGCTGCTGGGTGGAACCTAAGCTGTCCTTTCATCCTCCCTGACATGCAGAGATGGAGTGCTGTGGCAGCTTGGTTTCCTACCCTATCCAAAAGGCGTGGAGCATGTCCAGCACAGCCAGAAACAGCACCTAAAACTGGGCTGCAGTTGCTTTCTCCTTAAAACCCAGCCAGTAACAGTATAATCCTCCAAGATCTGGAGGCCAAGAAGGATGGGGTCTGAATCGATATTTTACTGGGACTGAGAAACAGTGTGAAGATGGCAATGAGACTGCTCGGTGGGAAGAGATGAGGAAGTGTACTGCTATCTCCTCATGATATAAACACATCAGTTCTGTGGGCCTGGATTCAAAACACATTGAGGAGTTTTCAGATACAAAGGTAAGAAACCCACCTTGGAAATAACTTGGAAGAGAAGCACAAACTAAGGACTCCTAGTGTCTTATACTCATATGGAAGACAAATTATCAAGCCATTTTCCGCTGCTTTCCCCTCAAGGATATTTCATGTTACAGCATTCATAGAGAGATGGGAAATACCCCATCCCATAGTTGTACCTTTTCTCTGGCCATTCTGGATGGCTGCAGCTGTGTGTTTGTTTCTCCTTGAGATTGAAGAAGGACAATAAATGTGCATATATTCTGTAAGAGTTATTGCCATTAGACAGCTATAGAGAGTAATAAAAAAGACATCCTAGGGGAAAAAAAAAAAGGAGAAAAACTCCAACCATTATTTAGTTCTTGCAAACAACAGTCAGGGGTTACTATCTGCATTATAGGGAGATCAGCATGGATTTCAGGTCAATGAAGACCTGAGTCAAGTTGAGATTTAAAGAAATAAAGGATTTCAATGATATTCCTAACATCAGTTTTTCATGGTATCTGACTTTATCATTTTCTTACCAGCTGCATGGGGTTTTCAGACCACCCAGAGGTTTTCTGTAAACTGTATAAAAAAATTGCAAATTATAGATATATATGTATGTAATATATGTATATAGATATATATGTATGCAAATTACACATATAAAGATGTTACCTACTTAACTCTAGATGCTGTCTGTGGACTCGGTGCTTAAAAGCAAGGTACTGTGATACTTCAGTTTTAATCCAGTGCACATTTCTATTTAACCATCAGGTTTAATAACCAAAGATAAGTGAAGCATAAAGCTGTTTATGACAATAAGCAGTCTTGGTAGGCTGCATGAAGTATTCTATGAGGAAATTTTTTCCTCAGCAAGAGAAATATAATAAAAATCAGCAACAGTAGAATAATTTCTTTCTCTTCTCTTCCTCTTACTCAGCAGAAAAAAAACACTGAGAGGAGAGTGGTGAGAGTTTTTTCCTGACAAAACATTTTTCAGCTGTCAGACACAATGAGAAGCATAATTTATATACGGGTTATAATGTATAGAGAGAACAAATGAACATTTCAAAGTTGTAAACTTTAGAGTGGAAGTAATGAGTTAGTCATACGGCTTTGCAAAAGTCTTCATTTTTTAGTCTAGTTTATGCATTCAGCTTTTAATATTAGGATCAAGATTACATCTCATTCTTTGAAAAATAAAGTCTCTGCTGTCTGTGAGCTTGATAACAGAAATTACTCGATAATGTTCTGTTGCCTGTATTTTATTTTGTTTTTTCATGCAGGAAATCAGAGTAGGTGACCACAATGGTCCTGCCAGGCTTTCAGTTTGAATAGAAATGAACAAATCTGACAGTATAATGGATTTTTCTTTTTTTTAACTTGAAAGGCAAAGAAATGCAAATTCAAACCTAGGACAGTGCAACATGTAATGACTGAGCAAACTAACTCTCTTATACTATTAAAATGAACTGGTTCCAGTTTTTGCACTTAATAATCTTCTCACATAATAATTTATTTCTTCAAAACAAAAGAATACCTGCATTGAAACAAACCACTGAAAAATAATCAGACAAAGTTTTTATTAAATGGCATTAAAGTTCTCTATACAGCTTGAAAGTTTTTGGGTTTCAGGAGTGTTAGAATCTTGTCTCAGTCACCGGGACTGCAGGTTAGGATCACAGGGACACTTGCAGGTGGAATTCTGTGTCAGCAAGAATGTCACCATAGGATAGTGGCCAGAGTGGCTTTTAGTGAAGACATAATTCAAGAAAATTACTTCTCACTGCCTGTAGGAAATTAGAGCCTTTTTTTCAGGGTGTTAACTTACAAGAGTCTGCTCTTGTTCAGTGCAAATAGCTCAACAGCTGACGAATGCTTGAATCTTCCCTAAGAACTCTCTGGGGACTAAATTTCCAGGAAAATTCATTATTTTATTTTCCTAGTAAATCTTTTTAACCAGATGTATTATCCCATGCAATGATACAGGCTTGGGACAGAGCGGATTGAAACCTGCCTGGTGGAGGAGGACCTAGACGTGCTGGTTGACAGCCAGCTGAACATGAGCCATCTGTGTGCCCAGGTGGCCAAGAAGGCCAATGGCACCTGGCTTGTATCAGGAATAATGCGGCCAGTAGGACCAGGGCAGTGATTGTCCCTTTGTACTCACCTCTGTGAGGCCACGGCTCAAATCCTGTTTTTGGTTTTGGGCCTTCTCTCACTACAAGGAGAACACTGAGGTCCTGGAGTGAGTCCAGGGAAGGGCAAAGGAGCTGGTGAAGGGTCGGGAGCACAAGTCTGATGAGGAGAGGCTGAGGAAGCTGGAGTGTTCCGCCTGGAAGAGGCTCAGGGGAGACCTTATCTCTCTCTAAAACTGCCTGAAAGGAGGGGGTATCCAAGTGGGGGTTGGTCTCCTCTCCCATGTAACAAGTGACAGGATGAGAGGAAATGGCCTCAGGTTGCACCAGGGGAGGTTAAGACTGGATGTCAGGAAAATTCTTCACTGAAAGGGGCCCAAGGAAGTGGATGAGTCACCATCCCTGGAGGTAGATGTGTGGATGTGGTGCTTAGGGACATGGTTTGGTGGTGAACTTGATGGTGCTGTGTTAGTGGTCAGACTCAATGATCTTAAAGGTCTTTTCCAATCTTAATGATTCTATGAATCTGTATAAGAACAATTGATCTAAACGTTAAAAGAAAAAATTGGAAATAACTATATGTTTATTGTTTCACACTAAAAACAGGGAGCACTGATCAATCTTTCCAGAATGATTAATCGACTATTCAGTTCCTATTGACTATTCAGTTCCTTAACTCACACTACCTTGGAATCTATCTCTTTTTCAAACCAGGAAAGCGCTTTTTTTTTAACTGATTATATCATGCCACTTCCTTCAGCCATGTAAATCTCCCACTGACTTGAGGTCAGGCACAATGATGTTAGGAACACAGGATTTGACTCATGAAACACCATCTGCAGCTACACATGGATGTCTAAATAATGCAACACCTCAGACTAAAACTTCTGCCCCAGGAACCCAAAGACTTTTAACAATAAAAGGAAGATTTGAGAACATTTTCTTCATTTACAGCTCATGCTATTATAAATGAATTGAGAAGTCAGCTATAAAGGTTTAACCCTCAAAGCAATAAAGAGGGACAATCCTAGTGAAGGTTACAGTTTATTCCATTTTCCTCCAGTGATGCTTTTTTCTGTCAAACTCATACTGACTTCTCAGTATGTTCTGCAAATGGAGATTTGCAAAAGTGCACTGGTAATGGGAAAAGGGGGAAAATAATTTAAAGATGTGAAGAACAAATTTTAGAGTGTTTCTGTTGGTGAAGTATGAAATTAAAGCAATAAGTAGAACAAAAAAAATTCGATAAATGAAATGTAATCTGAACATGTCAGCTACTGAGTCCATTAAAGCATGGGTGGGGAGTACATTATTTTAAATAACAAATGCAGACATGTCTAACCTGCATATCATTGACAGCATCATTAACAAATAAAATCTTTAAATTTTAACCTATTTTGTTCTTTTTTTTCTAGAAACCTCCTGAATTACTAGTCACTTTTAAGATGAGAAGGAAGAACAAAGATGAATGCAAAATAAGGCAATATCAGAGTATCCTTTCAAAAAACAGGAAAGCGATGGCTAGAGAAAATGAGGTGCAAAGGTTCGAGTTTTGATTTGTACATCTCTCTTAGCAGGATAATGTCTCTCAATCAATACTGCTTCAAGTATTGAAATGCTTTGACATTTGCAAAGGCTCAGGGTCTATTGCACACTTTGCACTGTCCTCCCAAGCTCTAGCAGAGACTCCTGGAAAACGTGAGAAAAGTTGCAGACATTTTTGCAACTGGTGCAGATGGTGACAAACACCATCACTGACAGATACATTGTTTGGATGAAAGCAATTAATAATTTTAAATGTTACTATTTGTGTTATTTTAAATTTTTTTTTAGTTTACAGTAATGGTAAAGAAGTTTATGGATTATAATCAGCTTTTAATCAATATACCTGTAAAATCAGCATTGGAAGAATTTAAAAAGAGCCAAGGCTGTAAATAGTGCTAAGAATATTGACTTAGTAATGAATTACAAGGTATTAATTGTAGTCAAAATATAATCTTCCTTGCTGTCCAGGGACAGTTTCGAAAGAAACAAGGAGACAAGCAGAAAACAATACATGGTAAAAGTGAGAGCCAGCAAACCACAGGAGAATTCCTTCCTTATCTTTTCATGTATAAAGCTGAGCAACTTTCCCTCCTACCACCTTCAAGTGGTGCAAAGCCTCCTGTTGCTTGATGGCAAAACACTCATTAGACCTCCTTGCATGGCCATGTTTCTGCTGTCCAGTGTGGGACAGTGAATTTAAATGTCATCAATGTCATCAACTTTAATGGGTAATCCATCCACAGATTTGCCCAAGGGGTATTGCTTCCATTGATTTTAGAATGATAGGTGTCAGGTTTTCTGCCCTACAAAGCAAATTTCATTATCTACAGCTATTAAATGGCTGTTCCCTGTCAGTCTACAAGTTACAACTTTGTGGACCAAAGCCTACTGGTCAGATAGATCAGTGACTTGTATTTGAGGGTTGTTATAAGAGGTTGAAAACACTTTGCAACCCCTAGAAAGTAGAGGCAGAGGGACTGGATGTTCAGCATGTCCTTTTGGGTTACATGCCCAGTGCAGGGCTTCCTACGGGTGCAGGGGAAAAAATGTGATGATCTTTGCTGTCCTTTTTGTTATGATGTTCTCAGATGAAAGAGAAATTAGATTCTTTTCCTGTGGACACTTAAGAGGCAGTAGGAAGTATCAGCAGAAAGCTCTGTTGTATTGACAGAGAGAAGCTTGGTACCCAACATGCAGAAACAGGCAGAAGAACCAAAAGTAACCCACGTGGCAGAGAAGCACTTATGAGAGGAAAGACATGAATGGTGCAGAGGAACTGAGGATAGAAAAAAAATTTAAACTATACTGTTTCATAAGAAATGTGACAGCACTATATCCTAAAAATATTTAAGAACAATTATGGACAATTGCAACTGCTATAGTTGCTGTAAGTTACTGCATATTCACAAAGAAATGAGCCTAGAGATTTTGTGGGTTTTAAGATATTATCCATAGTGTAGCAAGGAAATTCCTGACCAACAGCAGCTTTACAAGATTCAAAATGACCATGTCATGTCTGCTTACTTATTTGTTCTTCCACTTTGAAAATGTGACTTCACTAGAGAGATGCTTATGGTTTTTATATGTAGTCAATGTGTTTCTACAACACAAATCACAGTCTAAAACACTGCCATGATACCCATCATACCAAGCTCCACAGAATCTCTGTAACACGTTTCAGCAGCAACTCCATCGCCTCCCAGGTGTTGTACAGCCTGAGAAAAGCTCTGAAGTAGCTTGTGGTTTATTAACGGTAATTCAGACAGGATCAAATTTATTTCCTCAACACTGAAAATCTATGATCCCCAGCATGTTTCTTTACCTGCAAATTTAGAATTTACTTGTCACTACCTACTGAGAAAAAAGAGCACAAGTAAAAAAACCAACCAAACAACAAAAACGCCACCACCGCCACCACAAACAAGAAAAACCAAACAAACCCAAAACCAAATAAGGCAAACAAAACACAGGAAACCCAAAAAAGACCCCAAAAGCCCTGATGATTTGGTATGTCTTATGAAGGTTTTATCCACAGTTTTCATGGAGCATGAGTTTCAAAGAGAGACTGTGGGAAAAAACCAACACAATAGAGAAACAAATTTGAGAGTTTGCCTTTCTCAAACAACTAAAGTTGATCTGATTTTAACATTTTTTAACTACTCACTGATTCCTGAAAAGGCCTCATGTCTTCATCTCTGAAAAAGACCAATGCTACTTTAAATTGCTGTACTATAACAGGGAATATGCATTTTCCACCCTTTCTTTTTCCTGTATCATAGGGACACCTGAGGCTCTAGACATCAGCAATATTTTTCAGTTATATTCTCATTCTGAATGCTGACTTTAAATTTTAACCAAAACTACCTTAACAGAGAATATTTTTTTCCTGAAACAGAATGAGAATAGATAAGATCTCTCAGTGGTTTGAGACAGCTCACCTAACCTTCCATTGTATCTATAATTCAGGACACTGCAAGATAAGATGAATTTTGAAAAATAAAAATAAATAATGCATGCTTTCAGGGAAAAGAAAAAGCATATGGAACAAGAAACAACATGCTTGAAAAAAATAAACAAAGAAAAAAAGGGAGAAAGATTGTTTACTAAACATAGGGAGATATTGAATAATGTAAATTCAGAATCCTCAATTTAGTCTATTAATCCTAATTTATCAATAGCCCAGTAAATGGCATAGTCCTTACTACATATATATAGATATATAGATACACAGATATATATAATTTGTGTTAGCAACAGTAAGAAATGTTGTATTTAGTGGAAATTTAATCCTTGCCCCTAGCTGGTGTGAAATCCACCCTAAAATTGCTGCCAAAGAATCTGAGATAAGCTGATCTTTTTGCGCTTTCCCAGCATGTTTCTGACTTCCAGTGAAAAGCCAAAAGTGCTAAATTCTTGCCTTTAAACACCAGCTTAATTCCAGATTAATACCAGAAATAGATGCATTATCTTTAAAAAAGCATTACTGATTGTTCAGAATTTTAAACTATTGCTTATAGACAGGAAGTCAAGCTGATTCTGCCTTTGTGGAACTCTATGACCACTAGTTTACCTGTTTTCTAGGAAAGCTCTCTACATAATGGATGTGACTTTCAAACATTAATTGCATATTCAATTACTTATTATTATTATTCAGTACCTAATGCAGGTTTACTCCAAAGGAAAATTAGCATCTCATAGCCATCCCATGTAGTTTATAGTTTAACGTGGATTGAATAGTTCAGGAATATCGGTGACCTTTTGCAGACATATTTTTCATATCTAGTTTCCCATGTCAAAGTAAACAAGTGGCTAAGATTTGCATAGGGATCTACCTCTACAGTGCATAACAAGCTGGAAATAGCTCATTTCAGGAAAGGGAAAAGGATAAGAAAAAGCAAACTGATTATGCATGAGGACTGATAAACTAGATCGGTAACCTGTAAATTAAAAAGACAGAACTAAGGAGGAAATACAACTGGAAAATATATTTCAGAGGGGAGGGGAAAAGCAAACAGCAGGAATGTAAAAAGACAAAGTAAACCAAATGAAAAGAGCATATGACAGGATAAAAATCTCCTGAAGCAGTACCAGAGGAAGCTGTGGAACTCCTTGTCACAGAGGAGCTATCAAGACTGCTAGAATTTTGTCTTGGTTCAAGAGGAGACCTTAAAAATGAATAGAAAGAAACTACATTGATAGATCTTAAGGAAAGAAAGACAATGCAAACCACTGGAACTGCAGAGTAGCCTGCTGCAATATCACCACAGGTCTGTCTCGTCCTGATATGATTTTCTGTTGTGGGACCTAGAAATTGTGACCACTAAACCTGGATTTAATGTGAAAGGCAGAAGAGGCAATTCTAGGTGTGATATGACTCAAGCAGAGCATTTTGGATGGATTTCAACTGATTTGAAGTTCATGCTTTAAAAAAGGTTTTTTAGTCCGTCCAGGAGAACAGGAATGTTCACACCTTTAACCACAATAGGCAAAGTCAAAGGCACGGATAAGGAAAGGAAGAAGTGGGTTTAGTAAACTTAACCTTAGTGGGGACTGCAGAGAGCCTGACTATGAGAAACACACATTATATGTGCATATGGAATAAATAGATGTTTGCAATAGTTGTTCACCTTGGTGGCAAACTCCATGAAATAAAATGGGGCTACTACAAATAGGAAAAAAAACCCACAGTGAGTCTCAACAAGATAGAAAAGACATGAAGAGGACTGGAATTCATAATGGGTTTTTTCTCTATTACACACCAGATGATTTTAAAAAATCTCATTTTAGTGAGATAGAATACCAATGTTCCTAGTAGAATAGGCTCTATATTGTATTCATAAGACAAGGCTTGCAGGAATTCTATTCTTTGCACTGCATTATGAAGACATGCATTTATGCTTACACATTCATTTTATCCAAACTGAGATTGAATTTAGGAAGAATCAGCCAGTGACCAACTCCTTCAATTTTGTGTCCAAGCTGTGTGTTAGTTGTTAGATCCACGCAATGAAGTGCAACCGCCTGTTCCTTCCCTCTGGCCACAGTGAATTATTAATTGTTGTTTATCTCTTAGTTTGTCACTCCTTGGAGGATTTCATTAAAGAAAATGACAATGAAAACGAATACTTGAGATACCAAGTCCTCCACTTCCAGGCATGTAATTCAGCCACATCTGTTCACACAATAATGCAATTTCCAAGGCATTAAGCCTTGTATGAGAACAGTTTTATAACTATGAATCTCTATGAAAATAGCAATTCACAGGTGTGGCACAAAGTTGATTAAGCCACAAAGAATGTACAGTCTAGGGACAGTTTTCGAAAGAGCAAGAAATGAAATGAATGATCAGGTTATTTAAAAGAGTTCAACACTTCAAATCCTTTGACAAGTCGTTGATATCTGAAGAAAAATTTAGACCATTCTTAGGTTTAAAACCTCACTTTTCCTTGGATCTGAAAGCTGACATCCTTAAAAATTTGGATCGGTCAGAAGACTCACACACATTGTACCAAACAAACCCAAAACCTTTATTATTATATTATTATATTATTATTACCTGATGTAATATTTCAAAAGCAATAGTCTTTCAGCATACATTATTTTCCAGTGTTGAATTCCTGATTATTTGTACCTCTGTAAGAGGATTAACGTGATGTAATGACACAAAGTGCAGAAATAATGAAATGCTGTTTACTTGCCAAGCCATTACAGAATTATCTATTGCTCTCAAAGAAGTAAATATAATTTCTCATAAAGTTTTCCCAAATGTAAGAGAGATGAGCAGCAGCTAAAATCAAATAGGACGATTCCTGCTTCAAAAATAATGTCTTATTGCAAGAATGACAATAAACTGGAGCAGTTCATTTCTGATATACACTTGACTGACTATACACTTTGAAAGTACAAGGCACTAACATCATTGTCATATATGAGACAGAAAATACCAGTTGCTAAGCTCACCAGTAAAACATTCCTCAAGAAACTTTATTAGAAAAGAAGTCTGAAGAGCTGTCATTCACTTCCTTAAGCTGCTCGGAACAATTCAATAAGATACAGGACCATAATATTCTTGAGATTCTTCTGGCCTAGCAATAGTTTTTTTTATTGCAAACCTGAGGTTACTAAAACAGCCACATGAATCTCTGTTGAAATAATCCAAGGTTCGCAGTAGAATCATAACATCCCATCATAATTTATGCAGTTCAGCAAGAACTTACCTCTTGAGGAACCAGAGGAAATAGCTAATATCTGTATCTTACTCATTGTGGGGTAAAGACAGACTTATATCTGACCACTTCTCAGACACGCTTATTTTAGTTTGAGCTTGGGGTAAGTTATTGTCATAGATGGTAGAAATATCACACCTGTGTCCCTGAGGCTTGAGAACCACATATTCCAAAATCATTACCTCACCTTCCTCAAAATTGATTGTTTTCTACCTTCTGGAATTTTTCTCAAGTTATAAAATATCATTTGAATGCATATCAGGAAATCGTATTATCTTTGCACTCAATGCCTCCAAAATAGCTTCAGGGATCCAGGTCAGCCTGGGTAAACCTTTGCTCTCAGGATTCATTAGCATACAGAGCCCATGTTTGGCAGTGCAGGTTAGTGGGCAGCCATATGATACCACCACATCTACCATCAATTCTCCTCCCTGATCCAGTGAACTCTTGTCCTTGCCTGCAATGCTGTTCTTCAAAGGGCACCAATCCAAAAAAACTGCATAAAACCAGCTCCTGCTTTTGAAATGAAAAGCAGAGACAAAATTTCTAGTACCTTTAGAAAGCTTTCTTATTTATTTATTTTTATTTTCTAAAGAGAAAAATGTAGAAACATAGAAAGAATAAAGCTTTAACTGTTCTCCAGAAATGTAGATCATCTCTTCAAAACTGAGCTAAATTCAGACTTTCAGCAGTGTAGGGCACTGCCCCACTGTTTCCTGAATACATTGCAGTCTCTGGTGTCACCAAGGATTTAGGAACGAAAAGCACAGACTTGGGAGAAATATTCTTGGTCAGAACAACTGGTTTCCAACCACTGCAGAAAACAACCACATAAACAGTCCCAAAAGTGTCTCAGGTTCCATTTCGAATCCAGTTTGATTCCTGCCTCCAGTATTTCTGCTGGCAAGTCACTCCAGAATCACACTTTTATAACCTTCAGCATCAATGCAATCATTGACCTCACCAACCCATTAGTACCTATATGGCCTTCAGCTTAAATAGTCTTTCCTTCACACAACTGCCACTTACTGTTTGTAAGGGCTGCTTGTCTCTCCTTAATGTATAGAAGACAATAATGTCATCTTTTAATCTTGACATACTCATACTGGAAGAACAGCTAAACAAGGACCTTGAGTCATAAAGTAGTTTTGCACTGCCCCATTCCTGGAACTGTTCAAGGCCAGTCTGGACAGGACTCTGAGCAACTTGGTCTAGTGGAAGGTTCCCTGCTCATGGCGGAGGGGTTGGGACTAGATCATATTTAAGGTCCTTTCCAAATCAAAGCATGCTAGGATTCTATAATTCTATTAAATATCGACTAAAGACCTCTGTCTGAAGAAGAATGACCTAAACTAACATAACCAAACATGCACCATTCATATGGGATGCAAGTGAGGTCATTACAGCCCTAACCCATAATGAAAGACATTGCAAGGAACAGACCCTGGACATTTCCATGACCTTGAGCTGTGGGAAGAGACTTGTGGTTTGCTGCAGCCGAACACAGATCCAGGGAGGTCTGAAAAGCTTGTGCTAGCTGTAGAGACAGAATATCTGCACAAGACACATTTGAAACACCCTTTAAAATTAAACTGGTCCCCAAAGGCATATGAGCCCTTCTGTCTTGTTGCATAATGACCTCTGTTTTCATTCACCTTCAAACCAGCATGAATTAAACTGGAATGCAATGCTTTTGTAGATCATACCATGGGTTTAGTGGTATTCCCCAGTGCATTTGCTCAGCTCTGTCTAATAAAATAGCCCCTGGAGTGTAACGATAGAGAATTACCTGTAAGGAGGGTAGTCTAAAACAGCCCCTGGGGAGAGGGCAGTCAGCATTTTAAAACATATGTAGAGGAACCAGCTTTAAGAGAAATTCTGATACAGTTCAGACCAGGGGGCTGATCAAAGGTAAGCACATTCACCACTCAAACACAGGGGAAATCAAGCAACATACCATGAAAAAACAAAGGACTTCTAACATTGCAGGTTAGATGTACGGGAGTTTTCATGGATTGAAATATATTGAAGGAACCACTTGAGAGTTTCAGAGGCATATGGAGGAGGAAAGATGAAAAATTAAGAAAACCACAAGAATTTTAATGGCATGGGGAATGCAGTAGTGTCTTTTGACTTAGTCTAATTACAAAATATATAAAAGAATAAATAAGGCAAAATCACAATGTATTAAGTTAAAGGAACAAAAAAGCAATTAAGATCGGACACTCTGCCCTGTTGCAGAGTGCTGGAACTAACAAGAATGTAAAACAGGCCATTATTTAGATTCAGATTTCCCTTAGAGAATTCAGTTGCCAAAATTGACTGATCTTTGAAGTGACCCAAATATGCCACAATCAGCTCTTGGCTTTATGGTCTGTAGCTTCTGAACAAGAGTGCCATGGAAGACTAGTCACCGAGCAGAGACATGAAATACCCAATATTAATTGCTCATTTTAGAGAAAGCCCACCAGGGATGTAAGTCAACATTTAGCTGTGGTTGGCTCTGAGAATCAGGGATTATAAGTGTTTTACCTACATGTTTCCAACTCTACTAGAAGGTTGATGTTACATGCTGTGGACTAAACTCACTTAATATACTGATGGAGGATTGACTTTGAGTCTGTATGAAAGAAATGAGCTAAACCAGTCCAGAACTAATGAATAAAAGCAATTAATCACAGCCAGGAAAGCAGCACATTGCCACAGAAAGAATCATCATGGGAAGGGCAGAAGAGATTCTGCTTTTTTAATTTGATCTCAGCACTATCTTGAAAATGAATAATGCTTTTCTTACCACTTATGTAATGCTTTCTTATCAGCAGAGTGAAGGCAGCGTCCAAATGGAAACAGATTTTGAGTTGCAGTTTCTTCAATGTAAATCAAGAGGAACAAATTAATTTTTAGTACTCCTATTCACTGAGCTGCTCAGTGGAACACAGAAGTTGAGCATTTCATTCTCCAAGGCACAGGACAACATTCTATTGGCTGGGTTTGACTGGAATTTCAGATAAACTATTGATGCTTATAAGACTCCAGCCACGGTAGCTATAGCACCAAAATACTCTATAAACCCAAAAATCATGTCTATCTTTAAAAAGAAGAGCTGAAAAGAAGGTATTGATTAGCCAACTATTTCTTAGCAAGGAAACAAGGAGCATATAACACAAAGTGGTTCAGTATAATCTTTTTTTATCCTACTAAAAAAAAATTCCCTTGTATAATAGGATCATCACTCTTTGTGGATGGAAAGACAAAGTAGGAACCACATATCTAGGTTTTGGTAAGTCTATTAATTTTGCCATAGGACAGAATATCAGTGTTCTAAATGAAAATGCTAAAAAAGAGTTTGGCTACTCATTTCCAGAAAGTAATTCATTGGATTCATTGACAGAATGAAAAGACTTGTAGAGCAGGGTTCTCCAAAAGTCTGCATAATACTTCACTTTATAATCTGGATGATGAATGTTCAGCAAACCCATTGAAAGTGCAGATAATACAAAGCTAGAAATGACTGTGCATAGGCTGTAGGATGGGATAAAAACTTAATAATGACCCTGACAAATAATGAAGAAATGGTCCAAAACTGGGATGAAATTCAGTGTTTGTGAAATTCATCAAGTGTAAGGTTCTAAAGATAAAAGAGTGATAGGGTGGGCAGAGTGGGGAACAATAGATTGTGTTATTCATGTGTGTGGCAGATAGGACAAATAATACTCAAATACTAGGAAAACTTGCTAATTACGACTCTGATTTACAAGGAGTTTCAACTCACAGTGAAAGGGAAAGAAACTCTGAAAGAAACACAGAGTTTTCACACTGAAGATAATTTTAAAAGTTAGGCAAACTTCTGTGAAGGATGGTAAATATATTGTTGATCCTGTCTTTAGCTAGGGAATGGATTAAAAGACCTTTACATGTAATTTTCAACCATGTTAACTACATTTTAAATTGTCAATTGTGAATATCCTGAGTATTTGCCAGAAAACATTCTACTCTTAAATAATATTCAGCTTTTGATGGACAGCTGTGAATTAAGGAAATCATCATTGACTGGGGTAAGAACAATGTGCACTTCTTCTCACTCCCACACTTTGGGAGTCATTGAAAAGTTATAAAAACATAAAAACCAGTGTGGGTATAGAGCATGTCAGCTGCCTCATAGTAACCACTCCGAGGAACTCTCCTGCAAGGTGGTTCGTGTGCTTTGAATCATAGAATCATAGACTCACAGGTTAGAAAAGACTCTTAAGACCATCAGGTCCAACCATAAACTTTGAGAAGCAAGTTTTGCCAAACTTCTTCATATTCTTCAAGAGTAAAAGTGTGCAAGTAGACTAATGCCATGGACCAGCAAATACTTTTTATGTGCACGGCCTCTCTTATCTCACAGTAATTTATTAATGTAGCCATACCTCTGTGCTCAGTGGAGATACAAAGTAATGAATTCAAGACTCACACAGACTAAATAATTAATTTGACTTGTGATACTATACTGAACTCTTTAACATTCACCTGGACAAGTATCAGAGACTGCACAGAAATGTACAGCAGGGGCATGGAGCAATTCTAGCAAGCCTGCATGGGGGTCACCCTGTTTGGAGATCACAGGCTCATCTCCACTGCCCATATGTACAGCTCTTGCACAGTTACCTGAAAACTTGTTCAGAAAAGGTATTTTTCTTTCTTAAAAAAAAAAAAAGACAAAATTCTCTGTATATGTGAGAAAAGTAATTTCAGAACAGGACTTGGTGGTCATGGCATGAGATGCTGCCAGGTCACATCTCAGGTTGTAAAGTCACTCTTCTAGCCAATTTCTTTTCCTTCACTGATTCTCTTCTTCCTTTGGACACTCTGCGTTTCCATCTCACTTGAATATTTTCAAATAATTCATCATAGTTTGTCCAATACACCCTTTTCCCAGTGTAAGTGTCTTTGGTGACATAGGATATTTTCATACCATTTTTTGTATTTGTGTATTTGTGTATTGAATGTATCAGAAGGAATTTTATTTAATGACAATGACAAACTTCATGTGAGATTCAAAACCTGATTTATTACCTTTACAGGTTAGTAATAATCAATAAGATCACAAAATTTTCTCAAACTAAGTAACATAAAACCCCTTAAAAATCCGTGGGACTACTTGTTCAGTAAGGAATCATGCAGTTAGATTATCATAAAAGTATTAGAGTCATTCATATGATACATTGCTCTCCTATAAATTGAATATATATATATACACAACCTTAAAAATCACCTGAGAAATTTAACAAGCATATTTTTTAATTTTTTTTAAAGGGCTCTTTGATTGCAAGGAAGAGGCCTTCAGAAAGATAAGGATTCAATACAGAACTGACATTCTGCCTAGAAAGCAGCCAGGCTTTCATATGTAAATTCTCCAGTGTGTTTTGATTTTTACTTCTAAAACATGTATTGTTCAGTGTATAGAATGAATATTTTTGGAACAGTTGCATAACGTTAAATTTTGCCCTTGGTGAATTTCTCTTTGGTTGCCTGAAATACTATTGCTTCATTTTAGATCTTCTGAAATGACAGATTCATAAGTGCCCAAAGGCCTTTATACATTAACTAGTTAATATGAGATGTCACCATGATTAATGAACGAGGGTTCTTTTTAAAAAGCCATACTTTCAGTACCAGTTTTCATGGCATGAGCCTGACATGACAGTACTCAGTTGCATAAGAAGTGGAAGAAGAACACTTCAAAATTTTGTACAACTAAGAGAAAACTGAAAAAAAAAAATAAATACAAAGGAAAAAAATCCAACAAAAGTGGATTACAAGGTGAGATATGCTTGGGTTTATTCTAATATGTTAAAGAGTAATTTTTGAAATTAAAATAAAAAATTTTTCAAAAAAGTTATTGGATTTTTTGTGGGCAGGTGAACAGAAAACAAGGCAAAAATGCACTTTTAGCTATAATTGTCAGCCATGCATATTTAAAGATGAATAGAGAAAACAAGAAAGTAAGTGTCCATGGAGGATGCCATACTGTAAGGTGCTAATGGCTGACATCAGAAGAATCTCAGAAGAAAAAAACAGGCTACAACTAACCCATTTTCAAATTCAGAACAAGCAGCCAGCCTACTCTGCAGTTAGAAGCGGATGTGGGCAGGAGGGCTGGCTGTGGAAGACAACATACCTGCAAAGAAGGGAGTTAAACAGGGGCTGGTATAAAGGACTTAAACAGTTTCAAGCACAGGAACCAGGGCTTTATATTATTGGAGGCAAAAAGTCAGTAAAAGAGGAGCTATCGCTATGAGCAGAGGTGGATTTAATGGAGGAGAACAGTCAGATAAGTCCAATGTCCCCTCCATACCCAGAGAAGTTGTGCAGCAGCTCAGCTTTGCATGACAGGTAGAAGCTGAGCTGTTGTGCAATTTCTTCCATTCATCTGCCATGATCCTCTACACACGCAGCCCGCATAAAATACAGAGAGACCACAAAGAATATGCGAAATTCTGATTTCTGTCTTCTCAACATCCATCATAAATTGCATTACGACACCTTCTGGTTTTGGTCCAACCACTGAGGCGACGCAGGGGGACAGAGGGCGGGACTATCTGACAGTCTCTTCTTGAACTGTTCACTGAAGGACTCTTTGCCTCGTGTGGCTTTGTATCATTTGGAAGCAAAGGTGATGTGCTTTGCAAAGTCACCCTGCTAAAGAAGAATGAGACAAGAGAATGAGGAGTTATATGGGAATAATGATCAGAATTTATAGGAAAGAACTTGAGAAAGTTTATTACCCCAGCTTTCTTATCCTCTCCTCTCCTCTCCTCTCCTCTCCTCTTCTACAAAAATTGCTGGAACTCTATTCCATTTGAGACACAAAATCAGGTTGAAATCAGCTACCAGTATCAACATGTTCTTGACAAGAGGACAGACATCTCAGAGAGGTTGCTTCTGTAGGAGATGACAAGAGCAAACCCAACAGTGCTCACTTTGGGGTGTGAGAATAATTCCAGATAATTCAGCTTCTTCCGCTGCAGTAACAGAGTAATGGAGATGTTCACATGCCCTGAAAGGAAGGAAACTATCTATTACTTCCAAGAAGTGTCCCCAACTAACATAAACCAAAACCCTATTTTTCCCTTTTTTTTTCTGTTTTGTTTTTTTTTTCTGATGGGAGCTTCTTTTTCTTGCTTTCTTTCCTTTGAGGTGTCATCACTATGTGCTACACTGCTTCTCTCTTCATTGCTCCCTGTCATCTTCCCTACTGCGGGTCTGTTACTGCAGACTGTGCTTTCCCTCCCTCCACCAGCGTCCTCTCCTGCTCCTCAAGATCTTTGGAACCATGTGACACCTACTTCCGTGGCACAGCACCACTTTGCTAGTGGCAGAGAATAAAAAAGTGCCTTATTATCAAAGGAACAGCCAGCACTTCTCCAGCTCTGTGCTGAGAAATTTTGTGGGAGGGAAAAGCAGCAGCTTCTGCAATGCTCGCTTTTCCCCGGCACACCACAGCTTCCCTCTGGGACCACAAGAAAAGAAAGTTAAAGAGAAGACATTCAGCCTGACTCTGGGAGGTTTACTCTTTTCAATTTGGCAGCAATTTGCATAGAAAAAACTACCAAAAAGTTAATGACATTTTGACATTGAAATTACTTTATTTTAACTATGCAACACAAGTTGCATAGTTTCCTAGAAGTGGGGAATGATTCTTTTTAAAATGGCCCAGACATTTTCATGATTTCCAAAGGCATTGCAAATCATTCTAGTTCAGAATGAAAACAAGCTTCCAAATGTCGTCATTTCCTATAAAATGGAAATTCTGTTAAATTGAGCTTTTACTGACATCCTCCCTCACAACAGCTTAGAAAATGCACTTGTTTCTAGTGTTACTGGTCCAGGGAAATGACAAAGAGGTTTCCCCATTTGATGGCCTTGTCCACAAAGAATATATGCTCTGTCTAACTTTTCAAGTAAAAGTTAGTCTTAAAAAGAGCTCCAGAACAATAGTTAAAAGCAATACATGCTATGTACATGCTGCTTAGTCACCTAAATCAGAAAAAGCTCAAAAATAAATCTGATTATAATGATTACTGAAATTAAAGACCAACAGAGGGTGACGTGAATGAATTGCCACCTTTCTGCAGAAATAAACACCCTGGAAAGCATAATAAGCAATCATGGCTCTCTAAGAGTTCTTATTTTTCCACCTGCATAATGTATTTATGGCAGTTTTTAAAATACAAAGTTCCAGTTTGTACCTATGCTGCCTGAGCTGCATGATTAAGTTTTTTTCCCTGGATTTCAAAAATGCATGTGTGAGTGGGAAGGCAGCAAAGACATTGAAAAGACTACTTGTATGGCTTTTTAAAATTCAGGTGTTTATAGACATGGTTCTGCTCAAAAAAGGTCAGCTTAAATCCCATGTTATGTGGGTTTTAACTCGTGCCCGTGAAAGAGTTACTTTAACTCCTTTCTTAGGCAGGCAACAGTGGAAGTGTGTTCAATCGATGCTGCCTGCTGTGATACGGCAACTCTGACCTGAGGTTCCTGACCTAGGCTACAATCAGGTGCTCTCTCTGCTCTTTAATACCCACAGCAGTGTGGGTGCCAGAGCATGGCATGGCTGTACCAGCAGGAAAAGCCACTTCCCTTGTCTGGGTGTATCAGTAGCCTCAGGGGCTTGGCACAGCAGAGCAGAGCAGCACAGGGCTGTGTGTGCACAGGTAAGGTGACACAGCTGCCTTCTGGGTGCAGAGCAGACATGTCAGATCCAGTGCTCTCCCCATCACCCCTTCCTCTGACCTCTCCCTACAGCCTCTTCTCTGGTTAATAGGGAGGACTAGAAAATAAATCATGTAAATTATTGATTTGTTTTCCTTGATGGAAAATTATTGAAAAAGCAGCTTTATGGGGAGACTTGGGAAGAGATAGTTGGATTTCATTTAGGGCATCAATCACCGAATTCTGTGGTTTACAAGCCAAGACGCTGCTGTGTCGAGGAAATCCGTGTGTGCCAAGAGCTGCACCCCTGGCACTGCAGCCAAGGGCCTTATTAAGTTTGACATTTTTTGTCCTTGTGTGCTTGACCTTAAGCAGAAGTAAAGCTCCTGCTTTAAAGCTGGTTATACTGGTTTGCCATCAGCAGGATGGTCTGCCCTTTCTCACTTTGAAAATGTGCTGTGAGGGCCCAGAGGGCACCCATCTCTTCCTGGAGTTTGGCTGCTGGGCTTGGGGCCAGGTTGGGGCCACCGCAGCCTGTGAACAGGGGTCCGTCCTGGCTCCCAGCCCATGCGACCCCGCAGTGTTAAGTAAGAGGACCTGTACTTTTTTGTAAACGTATATTCTTATTTTCTGTCCTTTAAATAGCAGGGGAGCATGCCTTGCTCTGCAGCGGAGCAGTAAAAATACTGCCCGTTAAGTAATGTTTACCTTCAGAGAGCTCGAAGACTTAGGCAATACAAGAAAACACAAAAGATAATCAAGGCAGGCTTAGAGCAATAGCCAGGACACAGCCACACTTATAATGAAGAACACAATGCTGCTTGACAAAAGCAGACTGTATTCCTACCTTCACCTCTGTGAACAGTTCTTGTCCCAGTGAAGGACAAGCCAGAGACCACAGAAATAGCTCTGGCAACTTGCCATGGTCTAGTTCTCAGGAAAACTTGGGTAGAAAATGATCTCACCTGGGGAGTGGCCTGTGGTGTTGCCTTCACTGCAGATCCATTTTGTACACTGCTGATATTTTCATACACAGAGAAAAAATTCTTGCTAAAGTCAATCCTGTTGTTCAGCCATAGGTTCTCTAATACACATGTCCATCCTAATGAGTAGTTTACTTGTAGACATCAATTATTTCTGCTTCTTTCCCGTGAGAGAGCACCCTGTGTTTGAAATCATGTTTCTTTTCCCAGTGCTTGTCATTCTCGTTTAGTCTAGAGGAGCTGAAAAATAAGTAGTCAATTCCCACTTCCTTCCTTTGCAGAATTGCAGTAATAACCTAGAATTACTGTTCAACATCCAATCTTTTTCAGCAGATGGCTTTCAGCAAATAAATACACTCAACTTGCCAAGCTTTGTCCTGAAGTACAAAAGCTATTCACATTAAATCAGGATTTTAAGAGTTTTCATTTTCGCATCGTGATCTATATTTTGTTCATGAACCATAATATGAGATGAGAAGTGAACCCTTTATTCAAATTTACATTATGTATCTCAGGTGCAGATTTTAGAAGTAGGAGATAGAAGCAAAAGACTGTGCATGGGACAAACTTAGCCCCAGTTTTTACAGCACCTGCTCTCATGTGTTATAATAAGTTAAGAAACAATAATCGGGTTCTCTTGACCTCACCCCACTTTATACTTGGGATCTGTCCACCTTTGAGAAACATAAAAGTGTTTTAGGAGCTTTTTTAGGGGTAAAAGATAATACAAATGATTCCCAAAACACACACAAATGAACTGAGGAAGGAAATATTTTCTTACATCCACTGCATGAGACTAATATATCAAAACCAAACCAAACAAACAAAAAAAAAATCACCCAAGACCATGAAATGGTACTTGGAAGACCTGTAAGGCATCAGCTAAAAGCACAGCATAATTCAGTGGCTGGCATCTGAAAGCTAAGTTTGGAAAACTCAAGGCAGAAATGAAGATTTGAGATTTTCAAGTGAGATTAATTACCTATTAAAACAAATCCACACAGGACTGGAAATTCTCCATTCTTCAACTGGCTTTTAGTTCTGGTTTCTTTACATTGCAAAAACTTCCTTCCTTACAAATGAGTCTTCAAAGGCTCTTCTATCATTTTTCTTACCACCACAGTAACATGTGGGACTCATCCCTAAGAAGTCTGAGCAGATCCAAATTCGCCTTCAGATTTCTGCTTGTTTACCCAGACTGCAACAGAGTCTTGAACTTTCTGCACACCTGCTTCTCTCACCACCATCCCCAGGCTCTCTTCCATTTCCTAGGACCACCTACAAAATCACTTACAGTTGCCTTAATCCATTGTGAACACCCACTCATTTGGCAAAACATCAAAACAGTTATTTACCTTTACAGTAATTTCTTTTCTCTCAGACCTGCTTCATTCAACCCTGCACTTGTCCCATCTGAGTGGATGTACAGTCCTGCTGCTAAGTTTTCTCCCTCTTCCACTCCACTTTTGCCCTTTCTGTCTTATGATCTTTTCTGTGGCTTTTTTTGTTTTATAAGTTCTGCGTCTGAGGAGTCTACCCTACATCTTTGAGAACTACAGGAAATGTCCCTTAATTTCCAGCAAAAGGTCTTGCTAGAACACAGAGAAACTGTGAACATAAAAAATCCTTTAATTTTATGTAATGTGAATAACTCTCCAGGATTTCTCTTAAAATTTCTACCAGCACTTGCCCAGAGTTAAACAAGAATGTGGATACAGCATTAGTACATGAGAAAACACATTATGTGAAATTCTGCATTGTGTGGGCAAAAATTTCCCTTTTAAGAAAAAGAGGTAATGAACATTGAAATTTGGAGTGACAAAAAAAAATTGTGCTCTGTACCTGATTTTACTTCATTTTTAATTGATTATGGAAGTACTTTGGTCCTTGTATGTCCCAATACCATAAGACTTTAACATTGAGCTATATTTTATAACAATTTTACTTTTATTGGATATGCATTTGCAGCATGCTATACATGAATACATGATGTATGAATAGGCACCCTAACACACAGAGCCTGTGCTGCAGCTGCAGAGGTGCAAGTTTGTGGAGCTGAGCACAGGCAGAAGCCAAGTCTCAGGCTCCCCCAGGGCTCTGAACAGCAGACAAGTTGATTTCTTTCTGAAAAGCTCCCCAGGATGTGCCATGTTGATGGATTTGCACATGCACAGCCCAGAGAGACAAAATCACAAGTTCCTTTATTCAAGTAGGGTTTTCCAGTTGTTTCAAAGAAGCATACGTCTTCATGTCAGAGGGGATGTTTGCTCTCAGAGTGCAAACCTGCCTTTTTCTGGGCACCAAGACCTGGAAAAATGTTTCCTAAAGTGATGAGTTCTATAAACTTAGTAGTATTAGGAATTCTGCCAGATGTAGACAGGTTGGATTTACATACATGCCTGAGAGACCTTTTGTACCAAAAGATTTTACATACTGAGCTCATAATTCGGAGGGGAGGGAGTAGGCTTAAGGCAGCCAGTAACCTAAATATTCAAGGATATGATCAATGGCTCTGTACCTGGAAGATCCTGTAACCCCAGTATGGACATACAGTAGGTTTGTTTCTGCATTCCTTATTAGACTTGCTCACAGTTTCAGCTCAGAGCTCTCAAATGCTGCTCTAGCTCCCACCAGAGAGAACAAGGGGACAAACTGCAACTGAGGGTCAGAACGGCTCAGTGCTGCTCTGGACACGTCTCATCCTCTCACCCCACCTGGCCTTCTGGCTCTGAGAGAAGAAGAAAGGACATCCCTGACCTGTGCAAATATCAGATGCCTTCTCTCCGGAGCTGGCCTTTCCCAGGTGATACAGTCATCACACTTAGATAAGGTATCAGCTGTGCAGAAGATACCTGGGGGTCAAAAATATCATTACACAGAAAGCAGATTCCATGCGAATGATTATCTTGGATGAATTCAGGTATAAAGGTGGACAACTGTGGCAGGTACAGATGTGGTACACCTCCCTGGGGACCAAAGCTCACTGGATGTGACCCAGCCCTGCTCTGGAAGTAACAGAGCTGAGACAGTCAGACCTGAGCCAGTAGTATGATGCTCAGGTTAGCACACAGCCACTGTTCACATGGTGATACATTATACAGATGATGTGGAAACACTGATGGACTGATAGAGTCTCCTCTGGGTTTAGCCAGAGCAAACTCTCTTCTCTGCTCCATGTTCTTCTTTGGAAGTTCAAACAAAGGCTGAGACCACAGCAGGCAGCTCTGGAGGTGTAACATCAAAGTGAATTCTCAAGGATATGTTTTTAAGAGATGTGTGAATAGCTCTGAAGAGCTATTGGTGTACAGCACTTCTGTTGGGGTAATGTTCTTGAAAGAACAATAGAGACTCTGTGGATTAATAGAAAAATAGTTTTTGATTGAAACAAAGCTCAGCAGCAGAACTGTGAGGACGTGGAAAAGGACCCCTCTTGTCTCCATCCCCTTTTTGTCTTCTGAGAAGATGAAAATATTTTTTAAGAATAAGAAGGGGGGGAAGGCTCCACAACTAAGGCACCAGCACTCAGCAACGTTTTACTCAGTGCTGTAACCTTTCTTCCAACACCCCAAGCACAAGAGCACTTCCACACAACACTCTCCCAATACAGGAAAACATGTACAAAACCTGGTGCCAATAGGAAAGTAATCTAGATCAAGGGATTAATAACAGTGATGGTAACTCAAGTGATTTTCCCCAGGCCTCACAGTCACAGAAGCAGCAGCACAGCAGACTGGCACTGCAGCAGGAGAGAAACAGTCCTGTGCGGGAGGGACCTCCTAGGGTGAGGGAGCCAAAGAGAAACCGTGGTGCTGCACTTTGCATTCTTGCTGCCCTCACAGTAGTGCTGCAGATGGATCTTGGAGGAGAGGGAGAGCCTGTTTCCAGCCCACTTCCCTGCTTCTAGGTGTATCTCTATCTGCTGTTATCCAGGACCAGCACTGTAGGACAGATATGGAGTGAGGGGCTGCCAGACAAGACCTCTTCCTCATGATCCCCCACGAGTGTGCAGAGTGCAGCCTGTGCTGGGCTCTCCAAGACCCTCGTCACAGCCTGGCCTCTGGGGCATGGGAAACCTCAGTAATAATCACCCTACCAGCAAGATTAGACTAGAGGAAATCAGAGGTGGTATTCAGGGTTCAGGGATGAAAACAGAGAAAAAGAAAAGAAAATGCACAAGAAATGCATTTGGAGTCATTAAGATAGCAGGTCACATGCCCTGACAGAGACATCCAATGACATGCAGGATGCTCCCAGTGCGTGGAGGTCTGCACAGGGCTGGCAAAATAGCCTGAGGACCTGCAGGAGATGTAGGCATGCTGAGCTGGAGATGGAGGATAGGTGGGATAGCCTAAGGTGTGCCAGCTGGTCCTCAAAACTTATTTGGGGCAACTGATTCAAGCTTTGAGGAGAAGGAATTTTTTTAGCACTAGAATGAGCTCTAGTAACTAAAAAAAAAAAATCCTTATTTGCTTATTATCTCAACTCATTTTTTATTATTGCGTATAAACTCTGTGTCCAAATTTTGACCAAGCTCCTGCCTGCAAAAGAAATCAGTCTAAATCAGCCAAAAACAAAAGCAAGTGTCTGGCAGGTAAGGTCGATGTTTGCAAGCCTAAAAACGGCTTATTTAGAAAAATATAAGAAAAACTGAGGTAGGGAGAGGGAGTTTCTAGGGGCTTGGAAAGGGCAAGGGTATGTTAGGCCAAGAGTTTGATGTGAAAAGCAAAGGATGACCTTGGCTGCATGAAATTCCTAAGGGGTGGGTGTGTCTTGAAATAATCAATGAGCATAAAGAAAAATATAAGCCCAGCATAAAGAAAAATATAAGCCTGAAAGAAGTCTAGCAGGTGCTTTACAGTTTAAGGCAGATAATGGGAATTGCATTCTAGTTGGGTGTGTTTAAAGCAGAAAAACTCTCTGAAAAAGAACTTTTAAATCTAATTGATTTTTTTTCATAGCTCTTCCTACTTTTGTCTGAAGAGAGTGAAATGACCACTACTGCTCCTCTCCACCAATATTTCTGGAGAAAAGGGACATGTTTCCACACTTCAAGTTAAGATATTATGACAGGAACTCAATCTGTGCAGTGAGGATGGAGAGAGAGAACAGGTCTGGGAGGAGAGACCCAAGTCTCTCTCTGTCAGTTACTTTCATTCCAGTACCTCAGTGCTCTGTGATCATTTTCTGAGACAGCAGTGCAGTCTTCAGTGTGATAACTGTAGAAGTTAGGAAGCCATCCTTATTTTGCAGGCCATTAAGTTTTGAATTTCAACACTCCACGAGGCCGTATTTCTAGTTTTGCTTGTTACAGGCCTGCAGACCAGCTTTACAGAAGTTTGCAGAAGCAAACATTGATTAATGAGACGAGGCAGTAGTCAATGAGAGCAACAAATGGGTGGACTCAGGAGGACTGACTCTTGAGAACCAATTAATGTGTGGACATGCCATCTGGGCTGGCAGCTCGCAGGGTAGTTCACTACCTGCTGCCACTGCTGGCACTGCACCAAGAAGAATCAGAGCATCTGTCAGTCCTCAGGATCCGTAACAGAAAACTGCAGCACAGAGAGCTTCAAAACAAGCCTTGAACATCAAAACTCTCTGGTTAATCCCTGGAAGAAAAAGCCTAGAGACAGTGTAGGAATAACTGTATTAAAAACAAAATGTGGAATTGTTTCCTATGCAAAATAAAGTTTCCCAAGAATGACCCTTTGTCTGTTCTTATTTAACTGCAGATTCAACTCTTCTCTCAAAATTGCTTTTGATTATCTTAACTGACATTAAAATCATATGTTTTCTCTGTGAATAGCTTAAAGTAAAACTTCAGATTTTCAGCTACAGGCCTCACTTTTCTCTCCCATTTCCCCCAGTTCATTTTAATAAGGTCAAGATTCTTTCCAAAGAGGTGCTGAATCAGTTAGGAAAAAAATATAATATGAGCAAGCTATATCTCACTTAACTGCTTTTCATTGGCCTTCAAGGACTTCTCTATTGAAAAACAAACCTTCTCTAGCATTGCTGGCTGTTTAGCCACAGTGCAGGCATGCAGATCACTATTCTGCCTCCCTTTTCCTGCTGAAAGACACACAGCCTACATATGAAGTACTGGCAGGAGTTGACACCATCACTCTTAAAAGGGGAAAATTGATTTTGCAATCTCACAGTGAATCACACAGAAGCAGCAAGCTAACCAGGGCTACCTTGTGGTCTTGTGCCCAGCAGAAACTATTATTGCTTTCAGTGGATAGGTTTTTGAGGGATGGGAAGTGTAAAATCAGGAATCAGTGTCAAAAATTAGGATTTTAGTGCTTAATCACTGTAATCTACATTTCAGAAGAGATAATTTGACTTTCACATGAAGACAGCTGTATTGCAAAAAGGCAGACAATTTGGAACTCTGTGAATAAATTAGAAAAAAAAATTAACGAAATTACCATGTTTGCTCTTCTTTCTGCCATAGTTTATCACTCTGATCTTACTTTTTGACTTAACATCAGCATATGAATACAAACTTTGAATAAAAATCTACTTGGCACTGACTCTGAGTCAGTGACCAGGCCCAGCTTTAAGCTGTGCCTGCTTCTGAGATGAATGAACTAAGTGTTATGAAGAGTTTTTCTGCAGGTCCTGCACGAGCCTTTCTCAGGGTCTGATCCAAATTATTGGATTCTTCCAAATTATTGGAAAATATTCTGTCAGCTACAGTAGGCATTTGACTGGGCTATCAATGAAGAAGAATGGTCATATGTTTGGATTAAAGAGATAATCAGTCTCTGCAATATTTGCTTCAGAGAACGAATCACAGAAAATACAGCTTTCAGCTGAGGTGTTTATGTCTGTCCTATGCATCAGCAGGCTTGATCATAGTGGAACTTTAATGAGGCATTTTTGTAGAGCAGTTGAAGTTGTCTAATTACAGGCTTTTCTAGGAGCATCTTTTGTTCCCAGTGGGACCTGGCCTATTTTCAGAGTAGTCTGGCTGGAAAGAAAGGATTAGTTTACCTGTCTCCATTACTGAAAGCCAACATGACTGAAGGCAGCGTCCCTTTGAACTTGCCAAGAAAATTCTCTCAAATTAGACATTAAGCTCAGATTAAGGCTTTAAATTTTGGACATCCAACATGATTGAAGTTCAGCAATAAGAAGAGATGCAGCTGGTGGAAGTTTGTGTGCTCACTGAAATTTAGAAAAAAATTTGAAAAGTTCTGTTATTCTCAGGTAAGAAAACTTGCAAGTTTTATCTGAGTAGATTCTGCCATTCCATGGTTTCACAAATAAAGAGAATAGCATAAGGTGAAGACACCATGGTGATGCAATTGTCTTTCTTATACACAAAATGTTGACCATCATATAAGGCACTAATTTTGCTGAGTGCTATAACTTGTCAGGCACCCACAAGAGAATTTCCTGAATAGAGAGCTGAGTGTGGAGTCAGGTAGCTGAACTCTGAGTTGTGTGTGGAGGACATGAGATGTCCTAAAATAGTATTCAAAATGGTCATCAACCCAAAAAGGGTTGCTTACAAGAGGGAATGGTAGACCAAGAGAGGCATGCAAGTCAAACTTCAACAAATGCTGAGTGCTTTCTGTACAATGGCCTTCTCCCAACAAAATGCTGGCCTTACCCTGGCAAGTCTAGGGACCTTTTTTTGTGAAGAAGTGAGATCTGACTGCTTGGTTTTCTCTAGGGCCTAGGCTTTTTTATCCATTTTACCATTGCTGCTGGAGTTTTGGAAACAAAGTCCAGATCTATTGTAAACCCTAGTAATTACCAACCCGTGGATAGAGATTTTACAGATGACTAAAACCAATCATCTTGAGACCCTATAAAAAGCTGTCCTAAGTGAGGCCCTCAGAGCTCTCCTGGACCACAGGCTACACCAGCACCTCTCTCTGAGTGGGATGCTTCTTGGAGCTCACAAATCCTCAGGCTGGTGATATTTGAAAGAACATTGCTGATGACAAGCCTCAGGCTGATACCTCACAGAACACTCCTCGAGGTACAGCTCATGCCTGTTGAGAAACACAAAGGGATTTGATGTGAGTGTTTCACTGAACACGAGGGATATTTTTGATAGGTACCTTTACATGCAGATATAGATGTATAAACACAGATATAGGTCTATACATCTCTTTGTCTGTGTGGATGCATGTAAATTGGTTACTGTGTAAATAGTATTATCGTGACTCTTTAATTAAGCCCCTATTATAAGTGTATAAAATTCCACCAACACACCTTTTTTAAAAAAAATGTTAAATTAATCAATGATTGAGTGCTCCTACACCCTTTTGCATCCTTATCTTTATGTATCCATACGCTTTGCACTCTTACCCTTTTGCATCCCTATTCTCAGTGTAAATAAGTCCAAATTGATTCCAATCTGATTTTCCTATCCATGCTTCATCTATGTAGAGTAAGAGAGTGAACCTTGTCATTGAACTCTGTTAAGGTCATACTTTCATAAATTCCTATTGAAACCTACTTTTTGTCAATCTCTTTGATGGTGATTCTCTAAGTGTCTGAAACCACTCATTTGTGACACAGGTCAAAATCAGTTTTTTTAAATCAGTAAAATTTATGTCTAGTGTTGCAACTTTCAAGCAGAAGAGAATCAGTTGAACCACTTTACACTGAAAAGCTTATTATAATCAATTAACAATCTACTAATTTTCATGACTCTCGTTCATCCAAAACCATGTAGACTGGTGTGATGGTAAAAAGACAAGGAATTCCTAGCATTGGCATAGACTGCACAACAATGATGATAAACCCCTAAGCACCAATTGCTACTAAAAAAAAAAAAACCAACGAAAAAATCCCCAGAAAATTGCATTAATGGTAATGAAATCAGAAAGCTTGGAGTCAACTGCAGTGGTTCAATCAGTCTGCAAAACAATATAGCATTAGATAAACAGTACGTTATTTCTGATCCACTGAATGAAAGCTAATATCTGCCTAATTATTAAATTGACAGACATGTTTTCATAAACAATAGCATACTTTTACAAAAGGCCCCTAGCTGATGTGGAAAGAATAGTAATAACCTATTTTGTAGCCAGAAGCTGTTTGGGTAAGGAAGGAAATTCCCTATGTACTGGCTTTTAATATTCTTTTGAGGAGACCCAGAAACATCCATCTCTTCTTGAGAAGTGATAGTATAGAGAAAAATAATCATTAAGCACCTTTTCATTGCCACGGAAGTCAGAAAACACTCTCTGCTAGACTTGATAGAGAACCAAATTCTAAAAGCAAGAGATTTCATGTGAAAATTCTCTATCCCCAGCAGGACTCTGTACCATAAAAATCAGCAGTTGTAATGTCGCAAGCAGTTATTTTCAGATCATACGGAATACTAGGTGATCTCAGAGATAACCAGGAACAACATATGCACTGATTTAATATGAAATATTTTAATTGTTCCGAGAAGAGGAGTAGGATGCTGATGTCACAGGCTTATTAAATATAGCCTTTACATTGAACAGGAGTACATTTATACTTAGATAAAGTAAGAGCTGCGTGCCAGATTACCAAATTGGGAAGAGCATTTGGGCTCCTATCACCCTCTACGTTGCCATGTCCTGTACATTCACATCCAGCTCTCCCTGTAGCCGGCACCTCCTCCAACACTCATTAGGTCTTGTAATATGTTTGTCACTTGTCTGTTCACTTAGTCAGTCACAGCAGGGGAAATATTTGCAGTAGAGTGTCTTCTGTAATAATCCAGCTGGTGTTTAGAGTCTACAAACCACTTTTTCCCTTTGCTGCAGAAAGTTCAGTTGTGTGCGGGTGGAATTCATCTTGCCCAAATATAGTCCACGGAAAGAAATAACCACTGCTGGGCAAGATTTTTCTGCTCTATTTTAGGCATTGACCTCAGGATGAGATTTCTGTCACCAAGCACCTATTTCTCTTCTCTGACAGTACAGTGAGCCTGTGATGACTCACTCAGATGTAGGAGTCTACAGCTGGTCTGATGAATCCTGCATGGAGTCTCTTGGAGGTAAGGGCAAGACCTTGGACTGGAGATAAACTCTTACAAAAAGCAAATGTAAAAATCAAATGTGTGCAGCAGGCCAGACTGCTGAGAAGATAAAATACATCAGGATTATGGCACGCACTCACCTGCTATTGGTGGGATTTAAAACGTTCCAGATAAAAAATGTTCTGTGATTCAGAAATACCTGGGCTTGTTACTGCTACATTTCGTCTTGTTCTGGTCCGTGTTTTTGTCTGAGTTAGTGTTACACACTGCTAAGTGGAAAGCTTGATGCATCAGTGATTAAAAAGGACTGGTTTAAATTTCATAGCTTCTAATAAAGACAAAATTCATTAATTTAAAAGGCAGTAGGTACTCCTAAATAACAGCTTACATAGACAAGAGATAGAGAGCATGTCACTGAACCTCAGCAATGTAGTAGATGGACATTTTAGCTGCCTGGTAAATTTACCTGACTGGGACTTCTTTCAGCAGCTCATTTGTAATGATCTATATCAATGTTTCCAAAGAATATTTTTTTGTATATTGGAAAACAAATAATTACACATTTCGATCTATTTATCAAACTATTATATTAAAATGCATTAATGCACCCATTCCAATACAGTTTTTTGGTTTGGGGTTTTAGGGTTTTTTTTAGTTTGATTTGGTTTGGCTTTTTTGTTTGGTTGGTTTGGTTCTAAATAAAAAAAATCTTTTAGCTTCCATTCTACAAAACTACAACGTCTTTCATGTCTGTCAATTTTTCCCAAATGTTTTTGTGCAGACTGTGACATTCTCAGCACTCGTGTCACTAGTGCCAGCAAGCAGAGCTGACTGTAGACAAGCCGTTCAAATAAGAAGTTTCTTCCACATGTAACCAAAAAAGTATCTCACCAACCCATCAACAGAATAGAAATTCAGGAGACTCTTGGCTAGGAAAAGTCTTTAGGACTAATACCCAAATCCAAACAGTAATGAAAAGCCTAGTATTCCTGAGAACAAAAAAATTGCTTCAGCTGTCCAATCTCTGTTGAATAGGGATGGGTATATACTCTGAATGGTAACACACAAAATCTATGTTACAACTACATGGAATAGAAAAAAATTCACACAAAATGGGAAACGTATTCTATCTTTAAAATCTGACTTCTGAAAACATCTAAGAGTTTCTTTAGAAAAAAGTTGGAAATGTTCGTGCAGACATTGTGTACCTTTGCCTTGTTCCAAGGCACAAAACTGCTATCTTTTGGAGAGCAGAAGCTGCAATCACAGAGCTAGATTCCTCTTCCTCAAAAATTTAATTGCCAGCTCTATTAAACCTGAGGCATGGCACAGCATAAGGTAGAAAGCTGAAATCTCAAATCAAACACTGAAAAATATTGAAAGTTAGATGGAATCGTCAGTTAAACAGCTTAAAAGTTTACACCATTGTACACCCACACATGAGTACCAATTGGTGCTCCAGTACTACTAGACAAAAAAAGCGAATATATTTCTTTTTATTTTGATCATGGCACTTTCTTGTCCAACTGTGCAACATGAGCAACACTCTAAAATCCGTGAGTGTTGCACCTGTTCTGTAGCTGAAGAATTTGGCCTCATTTTTAAAGGGCTTTCTAAAGGCTTCTTCAACTGCAGAAATTGGCCCACTCTCCTCATAGTGGAGATATCTGACAGAGAAAATATTTTCTTTGCCATAGCCACAATAGAGTTTGTAAGATATTTTTGCAAATATTCAACTTTAATTTCTGTAATTACAAGTCTGATGAGAGCATTGGTCTCCAACTTAGTTCCTAAAGCCTTAAGATTGTTACAGCTACTTATTCCAATCTGGACTTTATTCTCAGAAATAGTAGGGATAACCTGCAATCAATTGATAGGATTTGCAGAGTTTTGAGTAAAACATTGGATTCATTTGCATGCACAGTTGCATTCAGTGCTCCTTGCACAAGCATGACCATGATAGTACTTTCACTATCATGAATGTTCACTCAGCTATGGATGTACGTAACTGAGCTTTCTTCAACACTAATTTATATTGGGGTTTAATGCTTTAAGATTCCTTTCATGAAACTTTGATGTTTTTATTAACATTTAAAATTGGAGTAGATGAAGCCTTGTAGTCAAAAAATTGTCTCATTTGACTACTAGGAAGCAGTGAGTGAGTACAGAAAAAACAGCCATACAATGTAGAACAAATGTATGAGGCTTTTACTTGTTTAAACCCATGCACAATTTTGTGCATTAGTTTCACAAGGAAAGTGTCATCACTTTGAAGCCACCCACTTGGTCTCCTGTCTCTGTGTGTGTTTTCCAAACTGAAGTCTTCCCTGTTGGTCTTTGACGTGCACGACCATTTGAAAATGACATTTTCTGTGAATTTCCTTCCCTTTATTTCACTCTTTACTGGCAGTTATCAAGTTCCTGCTTACTTTCTGCTTTAGAAAAAAAAAGAAGATATGAGAGAGGAGAAGAAATAGGATAGGAGAAGGGTGAAGGAAGAACGAAATAAGAAGGAAAAAGAAAAGAGAAAAGGGGAAAAAGTAATTTCATGAATAGTTATTAAGATTTGAATGTAGCTGCATTTTCATCTTTCACAGGAAAAAAATACAATTCTATACATGACTTGTACAGAATAGCACTCCAAGGATAGCACTCCAAGGCATGGAGTTGAATATTGATGTCACAATATTTTCCCTTGGAAAATTGAATTGAATGAATTCAGCACAATGCAATATTGCAACATTCACTTTTAGTCATCTTTCATGTTTTCTCTTAGCTGAAAAGAGAAAATTATTCTGTAGAGTTGAATCTAAATACAAGACAAATGTATTTATTGCACTTGCTTTATAGATGTACAGGTAAATTACTTTGAATGCCCATATAACAGAAAGCGAATTGTTTAAATGGAAAAGCTTTTGTGTTTCTCCGTGAGACATGAAAATGTATCACTGAACACATGATTATGCTGAAGGAAGAGATAGCTGAAGCACACTAACATGCTACATCTCCTGAACAGGCAGGGTTCTTTTATGCATTTGCAAAGATTCAATATTTCAGAGGTGTGTCAAGTCCTAATTCATATTCCTTTTTAATAACACTTCCCAAGAAGCAGCATCTTTTAAAGACGCTTTTAGCTACAAGTGAAGCCTCACTGACAAAAGCAGAAAACAAATATGTATTTTCATCAACAGCTGTGTTGAAAGTGTCCAGCTTTCACGAACTGAAATATTTGTAATCATGATCTGACCCCACCGACTCCATGAGTTCACAGTGGGCAGTGGAGCAGAGCAGAGATCTTAGCCCAGCTCTCAGCCACCTACAGCTTCAGCCCCCAGCACCCCATCAGCAAAGACTCACACCAGGGCAACTGCCTTGCAGAGAAACAGTATTATTTAGTCCAATATGGTGCAATTCTAACACAGCTCTGTTACTTTCAGGACTCAAAATCCTATCTTTGCATGCAAGTTTACTTCAAACTCACTTGCACATCACAGTCATTATTCTAGACATATTCTCTGGGTTTTAGGAACCACAACCAAAAAAAATCAACATTTGCACAAACTCTTAGACATGTAAATGCACTTTACAATCCAGCTCTGAGATTTTTACCAGTGGCTCATATCAGCTGGTTCAGCTCCATGCCAGCAGAAGTGTTAACTAGCTCCTCTGGGGGTGTGTGTCAGCTGTTTTCAGGTCAGAGTGGTGTCATTCCCAGGAGACACCCAGGGCAGTGCAGATTGTGTGCCAGCCTTCTTTCCCAGGCAGAAATCAATGCAAGTGATAATACGTTCCATTAATAAAGTTAATGCCCAGAGACTTCATTCAAAATCAAATCGTTAGAGATTATATTGATTTCTTTCTGAAAGAGAATTAACCTAAGAAAGAGCTTCCAAAGCCACTGTAACACTCTTTTCTACCATATTCAAGAGGTTAATACAAATAAGATTTGCTGTTATAGTGTCTGTGTCAAAAGGTGATAGGCCTGGAAATAACTCTTGTCTGAGGAAAGGCAAAAACAGGGTCTTTTTGTTTTCAGGAATTCTGGGAAAATCACCTCCACACTGTAGATTTAAACAGATTAGGAGATAGCAGTGCAACAAACCCAAATATAGATAAATATTGAAAGGCATTTCTAGATTTAAACTTACCCCAGTTAAAAATGACTTGAGTTTTATGGTCAGACTTTTTTTAAGAGACATGTTCTTGACACATTTTTGAGGACTGCATTGAGTAACAATGCAGAAAGGGAAAAAATAGCAAGAACAAGCAGTAAGGTTCCTAATGAAGGATGTAAGGAAAGTGGCAGCTGTTGCACTGAAAAGAATGTGAATTGTTCAATAATTGTTCCTTCAAGAAATAAATATGGAGTGAAATAGGAATGACCACTATGAAAAATAGTTTAGCGGCACTTCTAAATACTTCTAATCTGGGAATGTCATGAAAAGATTATTTTGCTAGTTCAAGTTGGTCAGGAGGAATGTGAGATAGTTACTGGATTAGGTAGAGGTCTCATGGGTTAACCCTGTGTGGATTCCAGGCACCCACCAAAGTTACTCTCACTCTCCTCTGCAACTGTATGGGGGAGAGAAAATATGATGAAGGGTTCATGAGTTGAGATAAGGACCAGGAGAGATTGCTCATCAAATACCAGCACGGGCAAAACAGACTCTAATTACTGACACAAATTTAATTTATTGCCAACAAAATCGCAGAAGGATAAAGAGAAATAAATAAGACCTTAAAAACACCTTCCCCTCACATCTCTGTCAGGAGAGACAGGAAATGGGGGTTCATCACCAGTGGCTTCACCCACTGTTCTGCTGCACCGTGAGGTCACTCCCACGGGAGACAGTTCTCCATGAACTTCTCCAGCGTGAGTCCATCCCACGGAAAACAGTCCTCCACAAACTGCTGCAGCCTGGGTCACTCTTGCACGGGCTGCAGTCCTTCAGGAACAGGCTGCTCCAATGTGGTCCCCCACGGGGTCACAAGTCCTACCAGGAGACCTGCTCCAGCGTGGGCTCCTCTCTCCATGGGTCTGCATATCCCTGCCAGTTGCCTGTTCCAGCACAGGCCTCCCACAGGCTCACAGGCTCTTCTCAAGCATCCACCCGCTCTGTTGTGGGGCTCCTCCATGGGCTGCAGGTGGATCTCTGCATCCCCATGGATCTCCATAGACTTGAGGGGCACAGCTGCTTCACCGTGGTCTGCACCACAGGCTGCAGGGGAATCTCAGCTCCAGCGCCTGGAGCACCTCCTACCCGCCTCTTCCGTTGACCCTGGGGGTCTGCAGAGTTGTTGCTCTCACATGTTCTCACCCCGTCTTCTCTGGCCACAATTACAACTGTGCAATAACATTTTTTTTTTGTTCTTCCTAAATGTGTTATCACAGAGGCATTACTGCCATTTCTGATGGGCTCAGCCTTGATCAGCAGCACATCCATCCTGGAGCCGGCTGGCATTGGCTCTGCCAGACATGGGGAACACTTCTGGCAGCTTCTCACCTGCTGTGAGAAGGGCAGAAGCTACCCCTGTAAGTCCCCTGCTACCAAAACCTATACAAAATGAAAAGCTACTTGATTTCCTTCTTTGACAAATATGCAGACAGAAACAGGGAAATATTCAATGAATACAGTCTTCAAAATAAGACCAAAGGACCTGGTTCATCACTTTCTGAGACTAGAAAGCTGATGCACAACTTTCTGGTATTCTGTTTTGTTTAGTGTTCCTTGTAATCTAATGGCTACAACTGTTAACCATAGTAATTCAAAGGAGAGAGCTTAAGCTTGAACAATACAGAAAAAAAATAAGGAAAAAAAAGCAGAAAATACTTAGGTAAGTTCAAGTTGGCCCTGTGAGCTGGGATTGCAATAGATGACCTCCAGAATTTATTTGCTGTCTAAATGATATTACATTTCTCTAAATAGCATTTCCTGGCTCAGACTGACCCATCGCAACTCAGTCTGACATGTATCGAGAACTGAGTGGTACAATCTCAGGCAGATCACAAGTATTGCTTTTGAGACTTATGGGAGACAGGTGAAAACAGAAACCTTGAAAGGAGGATGTGACATATCCATTTTTTAAAAAACAGGTGGAGTAGGAAGGCGGAAATGTCAGAACATTAACCTTGTCGGCCTAACACTCAAAATGCTGCAACAAAAAAAATATTTTACAAGCCCCTAAAAAGCCAGCAACACCAGCATGAATTTCTCTAGGCCAACTGATGTCAAATAATTCATTTTTTGCTACAATTGATCCAAAATGCTCGAAAGAAATAGATGTGATATGCTGTATTTTTACTTGAAAATAAAACTGTGAAATCCTACTAATTTGACTGGGTTTTTTTAAACCAGTTTGAGAAATGTCCTGCAGATGAGGGGTTCCCAGGCTCAGTTTCCTAATCTACTACTGCCAGTAATAGCAAAAAGTCCCTGACTGCTCTCCTGGGCAGCATTCGGGTAAATAGGAGGCATGTTGCTGTCTAACAGTAAAGGTTTTGCAGTAGCTTGAAAAAAACCTCTCCTAGAGGTTTTTTTTCTAAATGACTGCTCTAGCTGAAATTATTATAAGCTATATACAATTGCCTGAAAACCTAATGCCAAGAGCTATCAGTGTTCACTGTCAAACTAGAAGGACGTCCTGTGGCTTCCTGCAAAAATCCATCCTGTTTCTGGCATTTCTCAGTATTTCCATTAATGACTCATACAAGAGCTGGGGGTGCTCCTTATGAAATTTGTATACAATCTGAAGTTTAATGTGACTTACATGCTCCACAGGTGTAGAATTAAAATTCATCAGCTGGAGGAGCAGTCTGAAATAAATAGGCTGCAATTCAGCAAGGACATGTGAAAGGGTAGGAATAGTAATCTGCACAAATAGGAGATGGAAAACCACTGGCTAAAATTTAGTTTTGGAGAAAAGGATCAGATCTGCAAATTGAAGAGTTTGCAATGTCACACAGCTGTGCTGTATCTACCTGCCTCCTTCTGGCATGCAGAGGCAGGTGGGTTTTATGCAAGACATGAAGCAACCTCACCTTCTCTCCAGCTCTGGCATGGCCTCAGCAGTAACCCTGCCTCTCATCCAGAATACAATAATTAGAGAAAGGTGGGAGCAATTGGCATACAAATCAGAGAGTGAGAAGGATAATCAGAGCCCAGGGAAACATGTCTTGTCAGGGGCAGTTGAAAGAAATGCAGTTGTTTAGGTTAGAGAAGACCGAAAGGAAACAACACTCTCTGGATATATAAAAGGCTCTTTCAATTACTTTGAGAGCATTTCCCGGTGAGGGACACATCTCCCACGACTCTACAGCACTTCGTTTCTGGTAAGCAAAGCAAGTATTCACCTAATATAAGCCTAATTTTGGGTACTGAGTGGATCCATTCTTCACAGCATAAATGCCTATGCAGTGTTTCTCGTTATGGATCACACTGAAAGGTGATGTACAATCAATTACAAAATGCAAGTGTACATGCTCACTTACAGGCAAGTAATCAAACAGGCTGGTGAAAAGCAAATTTTTCCAGTGGAGTGCTGTATATGGAAAACATCTTTGCCTCACAACATGACTGGCAGATTGTAACTAAAAGAGATAGTCTGCAAACTTTTAAAGGTTGGTGATGTGGCAGCGTGGTCAACTGATGGCAGAAGTTGTCTTTGTAGGCCTCCAATCCATTTCAGCTACATACTTATTAAACTATATTGAATGAAAACTGGGAAGGGGAGCAGAAGGACAATGAGATACATGGCAAGAATTCAACTGCCTGGTGAGGTGGTTCAATTTGAGACCCACCAGCCTTTTTATGGCAGAGGAGCTCCTGGGCAAATGCTTTCCCTCAACACCTCTGTCTGTCCAGCTGCACAGCCTTCTTACCCCCATTAACTTTAACAAGCTCTTAAACATCTCATTCAGACAGAGACATCAACTTGTCAGTGATTTATTTAGTTGGGATTCTGAAATCCACCCTGGGTGCTTGCAATCATTTTCATGGTCCACCCACATGTGTTCTTCTTGACCTTTTCTTGATCTTACCTTCTCAGTATTTTCTCCTGATCCTTTTCCTTCTCTGCCCCTTTCATTGGTACAAACTTTCATATGAACACCCAACAACCATCACCCTATGTGAGATGCTGGAAAGATGCTGGAAACCTCCAGAAAGGAGCCAATTTACTTAAAAGAGATCTTAAATAAATGAACACAGACTTCCTTTGCTGAAGAACTGGTGTATGTGTATATTTTAATGGCGTGTTTTCTAGTGCTGGGAATGAAGGTGGTGAGGATGAAGGTGAGCCTGCCTGACAGCTGCATCTCTGTCTCTTTCGAGTTCTGTAGAGAGGGAACATCTTATGACAATTGCATAGTAAAGAGAGTCGTGTCTCCATCCTGAGTTGTCTGCACTCTGCTAAGATGTCTCCTGCCTGCTCATTCAATTATTTTGTGTAATAAGCATTTGTTTGTGCTTCCTCTTGCCCAAGCATCAGACAGAATAGCTTTGCCTCCCATGTTTTGTGAAGAAAGCACTTGTGGTTTTGTAGATATTGTAGGCTTCTGGGGGGAAGATTAAAATTTTCCAGCAAAACGAAGAAGAACCTGGTCACTGATAGAAGCATTTAAATTCCAAGTGTTGAGAGAGGGAACAAAGTGTAAGCAGAAAAGAAAGTGCTTTTGCATTCAGGGTGCATTTCTGTGCAAACACTCCTCATAACCCTGGGCTTGAATGGCAGCTGAGTAGCAGCACTGCTTGCAGCAGTGTTTATTTCCACAGGCAAAAGCTTTTGCTACAGCTCTCCTTTTAACTTTTGCAAAAAACATTGTCAGTCACTATGAAGACATTAACAGAAGCATCAGAGAACATGTAGAATGTAAATATTTGTGTTGTGGCTGTAAACCAAACAAACTAAAAGGGCCTAACTTGTCTGAAGTTTTTGGGGAGTGAACCCAAGAGCCATGAACCCACTCGATGAGCTGCTCCCCTGAATGTCTGTGGGTAGGCAGCTTCTTTCTTTGGCAGCACAGTTTTAATCACCATCAAAGTCAATTATATTGCAGGCAATAAGGGATATACTATCACAAAACTGTACACACATACAAAGGTCAGTACTTTCCCCCATTTCTTAGATCACTTCCTACAAAACCCATCTGCAGAAAGGCTCTTGTCTGGCAGTCTTTCAAGCTCAAGTGGAGTCTGTCCATACAAAGGCCTGCTACAAGAAAACACAAACAGAAATACTCTTGTAGAATGACCTAAAAGAATCTGGTATCTATGCTGTGACCCAGCAAATCCCTGCAAAAGCATCTGTCAAACTGAGGGGAAAGGATTAGCATATTTGATAAACACATGGTGGGAGGGCAGTTTTCTCAAAGGCTGGTTAGCAATTTTTAATAGGAATTTTTCCCCTCTACAGGAAGGTTGGGGTTGATGATCTTGGAGGTCTTTTCCAACCTTAATGATTCTATGGTTCTATGAATATGCCAAATCAAGAATTTGCATATTCAGCAGGGCCACACTGGTTTAATTCAGCCTTGCAAAGTAAATGCCCCTGCCCTTCCACCACCTTTCCTGCACTACCCTTGGCAGACCTAGAAGATGCATTTCAGAGGACTGACAGACTCCCTGCCATGCAGCCAGATGTCTAACAATCCTAGAAGTCTGAACCTGACTGGTAGTTGCAGAAATTCACCTTCCATAAGTTTGCCTTGCAAGTATTTTAGGCTCAGAGTCACTGGGGGACCCTCTTCATATTTCTGTCAAATTCAGGGGACATACTTGACATGTGAAGCCAGCCCCATATATCCTTATAAAAGAATATTCCAGTGCAGACAAAAACTGTCTTCATGGCAACAGAAAACTCAAGTAGGGAATCCAAAGTTCAGACCTGTCCAACTTCTCAGGGCTGTTACCTGTCAATAGGCAACTGGAACAACAAGTATGTACAAGAGTTGTTTGCTTCAGGAAGCAGTGGCATCTCCCCCACAGATTTTTTAAGAACAGGGTAGAAACATTTGTCAGAAATGTTATAGGAAGAGCTGAGCTTGCTGCAAGGCAAGGCACAGACTACCTGACCCCTGCAAGCTCCTCTGAGCCATGCTGCTTTTTTTCCAGGTCACTGGACAGAGCAGTGTCTTGTTCCATTTCAGATTTCTGGACACTAGTTACATCCTCTGCATTTGAAGCTCCTCAGATCCAAGCAGATTTTAAGCACATTCATTCCAAAGAAAACCTTCAGAAAAGGGTGGACAGGTTAAGTGAGAAGTTTGCAGAGGAAAAGCTGCATCCAACTCTTCAGGAAATCCTTGCATTAGCAGTGGAATAAATCTGCTCTACTTGTCAGGAACCTACAAATGAGAAAAATGCAAACAATTTAAAGGGAAAGGTGGGGATGAGAAGGGAGAGAGGCTGCAGGGTCAGCTGCCTCAAAAATTTATTAATTTGTCCTGCCATTTACAGCAGGTCTGAGGAGGCTTAAGTACTTGGTTCTTACACCCCTAGATATTCATGACTGAGAAGCCACTCAATTTTATAGATCTTGTTAAAATGATGCAAAGCTGAAAAATGTATGCTTCCTGAAGATGCAGCCTGCAGTGCACTCACAGAGTTGATAAATGAGGAAAATGTCATAGATGCTGCCTACAAGGCCAATACAGCCCCTCAAGAGCAGCTCCCCAGTGTCACTTCAACCCTTTCTGTGGTCCCTCAGACGAGAGTGGAGAGCAGGACATTGGCTGGATAAAGCAATTTAGCAACCCACCGTCTGCCACCTTTCCTATCTGCCACCTCTTTCACCTACTAACAAGAAGTAGGCAAAAATAAGAGACCTCATCCCAAGCCAGATGGGCATGGATTTATGTGATGGGAGGATGCACATCTTCATGTCTGCCTGTGAAATGCTTGCAGTCTGGTCATAGAGAGGCCCAGTGAACTACTGGAGAAGTAGGAACCTAACCAGTAGGAATCTAACTAGAAAAGGCCTCAAATAATTGAAACTGGACCATTCACTTTATTGCAACAAAGTTCCTCATTTAGTGTTAAAAATAGTTGTTTCTTTACTGTTATATATAGAAAGCCATAATTCCTCCCCCAGCTAATTTTTACTAGCATACCAATTTTTCACTCTCAGGGCCCAGTTCTGATTACCTGCACATTGGTGATACACATTTGTGTAACAACACTGGCTCTAACAGCAATAGCTCTCTATTCATGGAGGTATAAGCGAGATAGGAATCTGGCTCTCAAAGCTCTATTTAAACTTGACCTGGATGATTCATGCCTTTGAGATCTCAAAATGAGATTACTGCAAAGTGCTTTATAGTGGGCTGCCAAAAGGGCTAATCCATTCCCTGAAGCTAATGCACAATACAGCACCTTGATTGTTATCAGAGGTGGGCAGAGAGGGATCTGCCTACTCACTACTTGTCTGTCAGCATTTTCTGCTTTTTAGTCCCTAGAAAAGGTCTAGTTTTGCTTTTAGCTTTTAAAGCTATTAACAGGCTGGAAATTGATGTTGCCAAGGACATCTGTAAATGTGCCTTGGGGATGTATAAATACTTTATAGTATTGAATTGTTCCCCTTTTTGTTAGCCACAGGAATCCTATCAGACTGACGAGGGTCATTTCCAGCGATGCCTCTCAAACCAAACATGAAAACAAGATGGTGACTCTGCCGTGCCTTTCCTCTGGACGATCCCTGTGAGATCAGAAACCCTCCACCAGCCTTTCATGATGAGATTTTAATTAATTTGAATTTGGATCTTCCCTTGTGAACTTTCTTCTTTTGCTACAAAAAATTAAACAATTTCTACCACACTAAAGTTCTTCTCACATTCAATTTTCTTTCTGATACGCGAAGATCAAAACAGAAGCTCACACAACTTTGCATTGTACCTACAGGCTGCAGAGAAGCAGCAGGTACAGCAGAGATGTATTTCTGTCAGTCTCGTGATTTGCCCAGAAATCCTTTCCTGTGAGTCCTGGTGTGCAGCATTCAGCCTCTCTATGCCTGCGCAATGGCATAAGGCTTAACGTAGCTGTAAAAGCACTGGGAAGCACAGGGAAATCAGATAAATTGAAGTGTTTGCTGCAATACAGAAGAGCAGAACAGCGCTGTGCTGGAGGTAGGTAGAGATTCACAGACCTATTGTAGCGCGCTGAATTTTCCCCCCGGCGCGCATGATGACTCTCTGGGAAACTTAAATTAGTATGCATTTTATCAGCCCATATTCTTTAATAATGTCTCTTTTAATAGGGACAGCTGGATCCAAGGCAATCCCATCAATCAACACTGACAGCTATGGCTATGATATTTACTCCACTGACTCTTGCCAGCAGGTGCAGAGCTCATGCCTTTGGAATTACATGCCTAGTTTCAGGCTTCCAAATTTGAAATGTTTGACAGCAGGAGACTGGTGAGATGTGCTATCATTGGAAGGATCTAGGAACAATCACAGGTGACAACTCCCGGATATATCTTCACTTCTACCTCACTCAAGTGAGGCAATCAACTGGCAGCCCTTAAAAAGTGGCTCCTATCCTTACACTGACCAGCAGGTTGCTCATAAAGGCTGACAATTGCAAGTGTTAATGGTTACATCGCCCTTAGTGAAAAATATTAGCAGCTAAGTGTAATATTCCCATGATTAGAAGTCAGCAAAAAACTCACCTTCTTTTATCTCCATTCCATAAATGCCTGAATTTAGGGAAGACTATTTAGGGAAGACTGTCATATCAGTGATAATGCCAAGCATGCAAACTTACCTTTCTTCCACATCCATTGCTATTCTTCTACTTCAGTGTTCAATTTGTTGTGTTTTGTTGGCAATGTACAAATACCAAATTATTTTGATCATAATCTCAGCTTCTAATTAGTTTTTAATCACAGAATACCTTGCTTCTGTTATGAAATAAGGATATTATAGTACAAACTGTGGAAGCCAGTAAATAAAGCCACATAATTTTCTTCCTTAGAAACATTCATGTGTATGTTTTGTTCAAAAAGTAATTAAAAGGATGCTATTTGTTTATGGAATGATGTTTTGGATCATGAAACAATCTTAAAAGAAATAATTTGTCACTGCTGTCTATTTGGCATTGGTCAGGCCACATTCGGCAGTCTGTGTCCCACTCTGGGCTCCCAGCACACGAGGAAGCTCAACAAACCAGAGTGGGCTCTGCTGCTGGCAGCCTGGGGCTGAGGTATAACATGTCAGACAAGACTGAGACAGCTCACCCTCCTCAGCCTGGCCAGGAGCAGTTCTGTTTGTGGGCTCAACTTTCCAATAAGAGGTAAGAAGAGAGAGCCAGGCTCTTCCCAAGATGCATAACAGCAGGACAGGAGGCAACTGTGACAAGGTGCAAAAAAAAAAAAAAAAAAAGGGAAACTCCAGCTAGATACTTGGAGAGAAAACTTAAAATGAAGGAGAGAGAAAGTGTGAAAACAAGCAGCGAGACTGTGGAATAGCCAGCCTTGGAAATATTCAAAACTCAGCTGGATGAAACCCTTAGCTCACTAACCTCTGAAGCCAGCTCTGAGCAGGGTGTTGGAGTAGACAACTGCACAGGTCCCGTCTGGCCTAAATTACTGTGTGTTTTGTGTGATTCTGTGTATCTGACCTTTTTGCTTTAAGTGCTCTTTGAGATCCTTATTTTGGAAAAAAACCAAGGAGAAACATAGGTCTTTCTTGTAGAAAGCAATTACTGTTAATGAAGCCAACACCCTTCAGGTAAGGAGCATGAAGGAGAACACAAAAGTACACACATTTGCACGCATCCACCACAACCCTACTGAAAATGGAAACAGGGAAAAAAATCAACAGATTTTTAAAAGTAACCCTAAAAGTCCTGTGATTTCATCAAGTGCTAGCAAGAATGTAAAAGAGCTCGATCATAACTGTCATACTTTTGCTTTATCAAATCCTCAGATGAGCCTTAAGACTAAGGAGTCGTGTCCCAAAAGTAAGAGTTGAGAAAAAGAACTATACAACTCTGAATGTGTATGAGGGATTGCTGGAGGCGAGTATGTCCAAAATGTTATTTCAAAGTGTTCTTCCCTTCCCCTTCCACCTCTTACTGTGCATTTGTCAGTGGAAGCTGTACCTTAGCTGTTTCACAGAATTGTGCCGGTGTCAATATCTGCAAAGCAGTGAATGCACAGCTCTCCAGAGAATGAATCACCTGCAGTGAGCTATGACTGGAACAGCAGTGAGTTCAGGAGTCCCAGAAATAGCCAAGGTCTTCCTAAGAAATGAGAGACAAAGCAAAATACAAGTTAGAAAAAATATAGGCAAAATATAGGGTTGTGAAAAGTTCCACAGCATCTCAGGCTGATGTTTTTGTTTTCTACAGATGCTCCCCTTGACACTCCTCCAAGACAATTTTGAGCATTTGCTGCATAATAACTATTTCCAAGGCCTAGATGGCATTCAGAGGTTTTAAAATAACCATGTCTTAGACAAGTGGTTTGCAGTTTCTCTGTCTTTATGCTCTAAATGTTTCCCAATGGAGCTCAAACTCTCACAGAACAGAAGGACTTGAGGGACCCCTGCATAAGCCTATCACATGGATGGATTTTTTCTCTTTTAAAATTCACAAAAGTCACCATGAAAGGAGTTAAAAAAAATCTGAATATATGAAAAGCCTTGACCTGAAACAAAGACAGAACCAAACTTTAGCTAGGCTAATAAAAACAACACTTCTCAGTTCTTTCCTAAATTTAGCTAGCAAGAACTTTAAAAGCAAGTGACTGTTCTAGACAAATTCCATAATTTTTTCATGGCCTTTGCTGATTAAGCACACAGTGATGGACTCAGCTGTGCTCTGCCCTTCAACAGCAACACACAGTACAAAAGATTTTTCAGAGAATGCTGCATGTTCCCAGTACTGAGAAAATAGCACTGGTGTAGTTTGTGATGATCCTAAACCACTTGGACTTTCTTCTGTTCTTTCCCAAAAGCTCTTGAAAGGATTTCTTCAGGTTTCTAGATGTTTTTTTTGCATCCCAGACACACTTCTTAAATATCCTCCCACTCTGAAGCTATTTATTGTACCATGTTCTGTGCTTTTCCGCTTGAAATTCCTCCACTTTCTGAAGATGGATTTTCCTCTTAAAAAAGACTCTTTCATGCAAAGAAAAGGTTAAAGACTTACCGTGCATCAGCTGGCTGTGGTAGCTTTAAACATGCTGGGGTTTAGGTTTTTTTAAACAGAGTATAATCTCAACAGAGCTCATTGCCAGTTCATATTACCCTTCTCTAATTGTGGGTTAAGCACATGCATGCAATTACTGATAAGCTCTTATCATCTGCCAGTCCTCAGCAAAAATATTGCTTATCTGTACATTGATTTATAACTAATGATTTGGACCCAGTTATGCACTTGCCTGGCACTGGGGAGAAAGTCTGTACACTAAAATCATTGCAGTTATTTAGGTGAGCAACTGCTTGCCAGCTTGAACAAGGGGTTCCTCACACAGACTCCGGTCATCATAATCCATTTCTTCAAGAGGTCTCTGGTAACACACAGTGGTTTTGAAGATCTGATTTCAATTGAAATTTAATGCATTTCCCTCTGCTTGCCAAATTTTTACGGTTATGCAAACATACCTGGTATCTAAAAAGCAGTCATTGCTTGCACATCACTGTGCTTGAACTTTAATGTTCTCAAGATGACTTACAGGCATCTGACATTTCTCCGTGATAGAGAAGATTTAGCAATGGCTTTAGTTTGTGGGCTTAAAAACCCTCACAAAAACCGAGGCTTTGTGTGCCTTGTATTTAATCCAACATCCTTGCAGAGCAGATATTTACATCAATAGAGGGGAAGGTACCTGTTGTTTGATGACTACTAAAAGAGATTTAGGCTGTATTTTTCTTTAATGTTGTGCTGGTTTGGCTGTAAACCAGCAGGGGAAAATTAACCCCACACAAAATACCTCCAGAGATTTTAGGTCAAAATTACAATTTTAATAAAAAAAGGTTAAAATAAATGCAGTAATACAGAAACACCGGCTTAAACAAACCAACAGACTCACGGTACAACCTGACAGCCTGTTGACCAGGGTGGTAGCTGTGCAGTCCAGTTAGGCACTGGTCCTGCAGAAAGGCCTGGTAGCCCAGTCCCAGTAGTGGAGTGGAGTAGCTGAATCCAATCCCAAGGAGTGGAGTGGAGTAGCTAGCTGAATCCAATTCCGAGGAGTGGAGTCCAGTTGAGTCGAGAGCCCTGTCGAGAGTGAAGTCCCAAGAGTGGAGTCCCATCGAGTCAAGGGTACCTTCTCCTATCCAAAACCCTTGTTTTATGCTGTGTTTCTTGGCTGGCACCTCCCCCAGGGGCGGGGACTTTCACAATGGAAGAGGATCTTCCCAACCTTCTATTGGTTGCTTTGGCAATGAGCTCGGATGGTCCTGGCCCTGGCCCTGGCCCTCTGAGCTTGGATGGGTGGTGCTAATGGGCCATTAGCTGAGATCAGATAATCAAGATGGGTGGTGCTTGCTGTCGGCCAGAGTGCTTATCTCTGTTGAGATACGGAATCCCTCAGGGACTAGGTGTGTAACTACGAATTTATCCAGCTTTTGTGGGTGGTAATAGAATATATGACTAACCCACGACGAATGTCCGGGGGATCATATCTTCAGCATAGCTAGGAAGAGGTACCTGAAGCTGTGCTGAAATGTTTTTTAATTTTTCAACCCACTGGCTCTCCACTCACATATCTCCATCGACAAGAATTAGGAGGAGCATGAGATGAATGCAAACACATAGAATGCAACTTCAGAGCCCAGATTTCCTTCCACCTGTGGAGAAGCTACAATTATGCCACTCTGATTAAAAGAAAGTCTGCAGCAGCCAAGCACTGATGGAGTTTGAACAGCCTAATGACTTCGCTAGCACATGACATTTGATAGCAATCTCCAACAGACCACTGATGATACAGATCTCTCCTTTTGGAAGGGGGTGATAAACCCCCCTGTTCTAGCTGATTAACTTGTACATACCAGACCATGAATCCAACTGTTTCTCAGCCACCTGTGCTAGTAAAACGAGGCTCCACTGTCGCAGTAATTTAGCTCCTAATATTTTCAGCCTGAAAAAAACCAGACTGCCTCAACTAATGGCAATTTTTACATAATACTCATTCTTTCCAAACCAGCCTGCCTACCTCATATTGCATATAAGCCATGGCTGTGTTCACTACCACAATGAACAACTGTATCTCCTGTGAAGATCTGATGACACATAAGCAAAATCATGCCCTTATTTTTCTACAGAATAAAGTTATCTCTATATTTTAAATGGGAAACAACCCTGTCTTCATCTACAGAGCCATTAATGCTAATAGATCTTAAGTTCATAAGTAAACTTTGGGTAATTTTAAATTCAGTTTGTTTTATGATAAATGTTTAAATTTGTCATACGATCAAGGTGGTTGTTAATCACACCTGTGCAAGTAGCTACCAATGCATGGACAAGAGTGTCCATGTCACCTTTCAAATATCAATAACAATTCCTGTTTACCTGTGCATAGTTATCAGAGCGAAAAGCCATGGAAAAGTAGTGCCACGGTGACTATGAACTGACTCATTCAATCCCCAAATGGCACACACACAGAATATGTACACAGCAGTCCCCTTGTCGGTTTTGCTTCCTAAGCTTCAAGTTTATCTCCTCGGAATGTACTCACTTTCTGTCATAGGAAAAAAATCTGGAAAAAATGAGAACTATGGAGTTGAAGTGCTAGTTTTGTCCTTCGTTCCCACATCCTTTAAATTAGCAATAAAACGGAGAAGCTTCATGCTGATGACCCAAAGGCTGTGTGGCACTAAAGGCAATTAAACGGCAATCAAGCCTTCAAGTTACAAAGCAGGTATGTCAAAGGCTTTGAGCTGCTTCTAAGGACAGAAAACATTCAATAACCCTCCATTTATACAATTTGGAGCATCATAAGCATTTTCTCTGAGGAATTTACACAAACAAAACCTTGGCAATTATCTAAATAGTCAAACAAATAAGGTGATTTCAAAAATTAGGCAAAACCTAAACATTTATTAATTACACTGTTGAACCTCGAATGCTGACAGCACACTTTACCTCTCTAAAGCAAATTCTGAAGTGAGTTAATCAATAGTTAAGCAAACTACTAATTTATTTTATAAATAGAAATGCATTCACCCACTTTGCAGAGTGCAAGGAAAAAGGGACATTCCCAGAAAATGGGTAGGTTCAAACACTACAGCTCCTGGTAACAGGAAGTTTGAAATTCAGCTGTATGCATAAGATAACCTAGCATAACTTGATTTCTAGTGGTAATAATGGACTGATTTCTTTCCCTGCAACAGATTCATCCAAACACAATTTTTTTCCAATTTTTCTACTGAAGTAACTGGGGAAAAAAAATAAAAGGCAAGAACAAAAAAAGCACCAAAACCATACATATTCTGAGGGAAAGAGAGGAAGTAAGCAGGAAATATGATTAAAGGGAAAGGGGATATTTTAGATGAAATTATGACTGTATTTCCTCAGGGGATTTTCTTCAATACAGATAAGTATTAAAAGTTTCATTCTGGGCCTGACTCTGCTGCCTAATAGCTTAAACATTTACATTTGGACAAAATAAATGCAAAATGCCACCATTTAAATCTGATTTTATTTTAAAGCCTCACAGATGGAAGTAATTCCACAAAATATAAAGCAATTTGGAAACAAAACCTGCTGGTTTACATCCCCAAGTGAGTATTCAGGCAGAGTAACCCAAACAATGATGCTCACTTTAACCACACTACCTGATGGAGAGAGATGCCCTTTCCACCTGGGAAAAACCACTTCCACAAAGTATTTGAATCCATTTTTTAAAGAGAAAAAACCACTTAGCAGGACCTCCTTTGTCAGAAAGGACAACGGGCTCCCCTGTACTGGCCAGCTAACCCAGGAAGAAGAGCCAGAGGAGGGAATTCACTTCAGAATCCTGCGACAAAGTGAGGAGCTTTGAAATACCATCAGTTTTGGTCACCCACAGCAGAAGGAAACCGTCAGTTGATGCCTGTGAGTGTGTGCAGAGAGTGAAGGTTTTTGTAGCAGCTGGTGAATACAGCACCTCCCGAGTGCCTGTTTGATACCCTGCTAAGTTCTTTGCAAAGCAAAGCACAGAGGTTCATGTCGGCACGTCTGCACTTTGTACTTGCCTGGCAATTTTCCAGCTCACTTCCCACCCAGCTTGGAAATCTGCCCAGAGTGTGGGATGCTAGCAAGCATCATTTGGTTTGTACTGTTTGGCTTTGTTGTAAACAGTTGGGTTTAAATTCTGCTGTACACCTGGCATGGTTTTGCAGGCTTATGCTGCAACTCACATTATCTCAGTATCCAGCATGTTTGAGGTGGGAAGGGAAAGAGCATTCTCCTAAACTGTCCATGTTTGAGAGTTTTTTGTTCTTTTCAACGTGAACATCCTGGCAGACATCATTGTTTGTCTTTTCTCACTGTGATATTTCCCCTCCCAGAAGGGGTGAGCATTAGGAGGCAACATCTGACAGAAATCTCCATAGGCAGGTCCCAAGCTCTGGCCCTTCTGCTGCTCCGCCTTCCCTTCACATGCACACTTTCCCCTTTTTCACCTATCCCAAACCTTTCTCATTCTTCAATCATGAAGTGTATTTGTAGGAAAGGTACAGTAGAGCTGCCCACCATAGCTTGCCACCTGCAGGCAAGTTCCTGGCCCCAGCACCGAGCTATAGCCTCCATCCAACCACTGCAGACACCTGCCAAGAGCAAGAGGGACTTTTCATGGTCTGTTACCAAGACATGTGGGCAAAAAAGGTCAAATATGACCAACACAAATGCTAACTGAGAACAGTAACTGGGGTTTTTTTCCCTCTCTTATCAACTGCACAAAATCCATATCTGCATTGGCTGGACCTTCAAGGACACTTCATTTACCCATCAGTTGGTACCTGAGAGAGGTAGAAAAGATATGAAGAGCCCACCAAAGCCTCTTGCCGCTCTTCAAGCTGTCTCCCTTGTAGGAGAGAAGGAGCTGAGGATGCTCCTGGCAAGCTCAATCTTTTCATGCCTGTCTTGGGCAGTTTTCCTCAGCCAAGCTCAAAAACTCTTCTGCCAGTGGCAGGGTCTTTGGGGAAGCTACAACAAAACTGTTTTCCCCACCCCAGACATTCAAACTACACCTCTGTTGTCCTTCTTCTGACCTCCCGGACCAAGGAGAGGTTGTTGCCCTGCTGCTCTAGTCTAACAGATCCTCAGGGCCAACCAAAAGCCCCATCGTGGCTGGATGACCCTATGTCCATCTCCTCATGGCTGCATGACTTTCTGCTGTAGACAGAAATGGTTTTCCTCCACTCCTTCTTTCTGACATTTTATCAATGACTCCCCCAGTCTTCAGTGGCTCATAACATCACTTCTGGAAAAAATAAAGATTGCTTTGTTCAACTGAAGCAATATTTTTGTAAACTATTTATAAATCTGTCTTTGAGTTTAAAGGGCTGTAAATAGCCAGTGCCACAAACACAGCTGAGCCATGTCTCAGGCTGAGAACAAGGGCTTTCCTCTAACCAGCAGCCTGAAGGCAGTGCTTTCATTTTTCTAAGTGCCTTTATTTATGGTAGGCATATAACCAAATCACAGATCTCAAATACTTTTGCTTTGTTGATGTGCTACACCATACCTGATTTGCAGCACACCTCAAATTTCAGTGCAATATGGAAGGACAAGTCAATAAAATTCATTAACACAAAGAAATTAATTAGCACAATTAAATGCCTTTTTTCATTTGAATTAAAGTGGAGAACAAAGAAGAGTCTATCAAAACTGCTTTGGAAAGGCACAGTGCATTCAATTAGTCTCTACTGAGATCCGGTATAACACAAGTCACACAGCTTTGAAGATTCTTATTTTTTGTGAAAAAAAAAAAATATCATGAGGAAACCACTGTGACTGATCAGCAAAGCAGTAACTAACCTCTCCCATATGAACATTCAATCTGGCTTTTACTGATAAAATAGACCATCTTCAGCTCTGAGGTTTTTCACCAACAAACACTGAACATACTCCAGGCCGACATAATTTTAACTGTCACAGGTCCAGATGGCACGAGGGTGTGAAACAAGTCCCAGGCAGCAAAAAGACACTTCCCCAACTGGAGGTGAGTCTCATAATAAAGGCATATGTCATGTAACAAAAACACATGGAGCACACCCATAGGGAGTCAAGTAGAGCATGAAGATTTAGTCTTTTTTTTTTTACCCCACAAAAAGCACAGGGCACCACTGCCAGCTGCCTCAGGGGGAGCTCAGCTGAGAGAAGGCATCTTGCCAACAGCCTGAAGCATCATGGTTATCCCTGAGCTTCCCACAGCCAGCATTAGGTGACATTTTCTCCTTTCCCACCTCAGATGTGCATATTGCTTATTTATCCCTGCAGTGCTGATTGGGAGCTTCCTACCTTGCAGCTCACGTCTGTCTTCCAAACACGTTACACTGTGACCTCACATCTGTGCTGAATTCTGTCATGTTATTCACTATCAGCACAGAGATTTAACAGAGTAGGCAGAGATATGCAATATCTGACAGATGAAAAGGGTGCTAAGGGCAGCAACACCTACAATGCTGACACGGGCTGACACGGGCTAGTGGTGCAGGAGGGGAGAAATTTGATTTCTACTCAATGTGTATAGGGACCATCAAGAAAAAAATCACCACAAACATCTTGAGAATTACCAAACCCTGCAGCAGGCACACCCCAAAAGCAAGCCCTTTACTCTTGATCCAACAAGACTGATTTTTTTTTACCAAGCCAAGGTTAAGTAGTTAGTAGTAGCAGATAATGAGTGAGAAAGACCTTACTGTGCTATTCCACAGCCCTGCAGCATGTTCTGTCCACATCTCTAGCAAACCCTGAAAGTTTAGAGACTGCTACTGTCACCCCAAGTTTATTGTACAATCTTTGGCCTCATGAATGCAAACCCCTAAGCCACAATAAAGTAACCTGGCCAAAAAGTGTGTGATCCCTGTTGTTCCTCTCTTTTTCATTGTCTTCTCAGAGTAGTTGCAAATGGGATGGTTGATGCTGCCAAAAGCACAAAGTACATACATAGAACGAAACCACAAAACATCTGTTTATTCACAGAAGACCTAGCCATAGATAATGCCATGTCCCAAAAAAGGTGGCTGAGATTCCCCACATGATGATAGCTGCCCCTCTTTCACAGCCCCACAGGCACAGTTTATTCTTTAATATTTTTGAATATACCATAGCCTCCATTAGAGGTCTTAGCCAGGAAGCCTTGATTCAGCTGTCCTCCTTTCTGCATTTGGTATCAGGGAGAGCCATTTTGCGGCAAAAGGAAGAGTACATTTGTATTTATCTGAGAGAAAACCGATAGACCAAATCCTTGTTAATCAAAGTCAATGAAACGATGCAGTTCACAATGTGATCCAGTGTTTACAAACACACATTTTGCAGCCAGACTGTTTTGGTGCGGTTTCTCCTCCAGAAATGGTATTCCCATACGTCTTCATTTATTCTCCTAACGAACTTAATGAGGTATTTAGTGACACAATTTATAGAAAGAAAAATTAATGGCATTGCATTCTCAGCTTATGTGAAAAGGAGCTGTCGTACTTCAGCAAAACAAATAGAATTCATCCACCCACATAGAGTGGAATCCTAAACCAATTAAATGGGCTACTTATCTCAGATATGAAATTCAGGCTTCAGCTTTCAAAATGAGAGGCTTGAGGGGGGCAGAATATTGGGGTCTATCAGAGACATATACATATTTATCTTTGGATGTCTCCTGGAGAAACTGAGAAGATTCTCATGTTGTCTACAGAATACAGAGAGCAACCAGAAATGGTTATGTAATTTGCCCTTCTTCAACAGGACCTTGTTCAGGTTCTCTGTAAGAGATAAGACTTTTCTAATGTCTTTTTAATGTCAGTTTTAATTTTTATTATCTGTCCTAATCCTGCAAACTGCATTGTTTTGAATTGAAATATCAGACTCTTTTAGATGTCAAATGCCTGATCATCTTTCTCCTACTATGAGAACCATGGTGAGACACAGTAAATTAAAGCCAGAGGAATACACCCTCAATACTGTGTATTTAGCCAGTGTCAGGTAGAACGAAAACCAAGTTCAAAAGCATGCAGAAAACTTACATTAGTAATGAAGTGAGAGTTTAATAATTATACAAGGAAAAATTTCTAAGGGAGTTGTGAAGAAACTAAACCGCAAGCAATCCACAAATGGTCTTTTTGTCTTTTACTTCTGGGTCCTTTCCCTGGTGCCTGATACTGTCTGTTGACAGGAATAAGTCACTAGAGTGCATAGAGTACAGGATTTACTGTGGTGCTGAAATTCTAGTGCTATTTGAGAGCAACTTTAAAACTGCCTAACAGCTGAAAAATTCTTAATATCTTTTGTTGTTCCTCAGAGCCTTCATCACTGCTTCAGCAGCCAAACTGCACTGCTGTTGCAGGAATTGGTCCAAAATTCCTGACTGCTCTGAGTGTGCCTTGTTTGTTCAGGTTTGAGCACCAGGTTTTCATCTCCCCATGCAAGCTGATAGGAAAACTGGTCACAAACACAGAGGCAAAGCCAGGGGTCATCTTGGAAACACGAATCAGGAAGGAACTGTAAAGCTGCTCTTCAATCACCCCCCACAAATTATTGTCATTTGATTCTGATCAGCCCAACACCTTGATGATCTGCAATCAAACAGTGACAACATTAAAATGCATTGATTTCACAACATTCTCTAGATGTATGAAATACAGGAGGGTGTTATTTGAATGCATTGATTCAGCCACCTTGAGAGTTAAATTGACCAGAAAGAGTATGACCTAATATATGGAAAATAACAAAAAATAAAATTTCTTACTGATGTGACAACAAATTATAGATAAGAAAATAACTGCTTAGACCAGACCTTAGCCAAGAGGCTATGGTAAATAAATATATTTAAAGCTGTTAAATATTTAAGAATAAGAATGATATGGGACTTCAGCATATGATAAAGTTTTATGTGGCACTCGCAGCAGAGAACTGCTCTTCCACATTTGGTTCATGAGTTACTACACAGAGCAAACTGAGGTATCAGAGCTCAAGTAACAGCTTCAGTGCCATTATAGATATTAAAAATCTGAGCTGTGTTTGGGCAGTCAAACAGGTTTAGAACAAGACGGTACCACCAGTGGCATGAAATACCCATGGACAGGGACTTGCACTCACCTTTATATACTATGGAGATAGCAGTGGGTACCCCGGCATGCAAAACAAAACAAAGAGAAAAGCGCAGACACACAAACGTCCACAAGTGGAGGGCAAGAGCCAGAGGCAACACACTATGGCAAAACAAATATCGTCCTAAGAGATGTCCTGGGGGAAAGATCCATTAAGATGCAAAAATACTCAAGAGTAATGTTTAAGTGCCAATTAGTGAGATTCCCACTCCTGCAGCAGCATGCATCTACTTCTAGGCTGCTCGTGCAAAATCATCATAGAGTTATGCCCACTGCGAGGAGGTGCTTCAATTAGAGGTTACATTTATAATGTAATTAAATACCTAATTTATTAAAAGGAATGCAAATCACCTCAGTTTCCAAATGGAAGCAATGACATTTAGAGCATGCCATGAAACATCTTTGTTTTAGGAATTAAGCAACGTGTACCCTCAATGACAGCAGTTCCAAAATGGCATGTTGCTCACTGGTCTCTTGAGAACCCCAGTGAGCACAAAAATTGAGAAATGGGATCATAACATTTGTGAGACACAACTGAAACAGTTACAATGAATTGTACTTCAAGGAGGTTTTAGAGGTTTTTAATTTTTTCTTTTTAAAATCAAGAACTCATTTAACACAATTATTTATTTATTTTTTAAATCTTTATACAAAAGCTTTCAATTTTTTTTTTTTAATATTGCAGAGGTTTGCAACCATAGTGGTTTGTCTTAGCTCTGAGAGTAGAGTGGGCTCTTTGAGCTGTTGTATCTTTTGTGCCTGTTCCTCAGTAACTCTGGTGTGCAATTGAGCATCTGGTTGATAGTTGTCATTCCCATTGCAAGACCAATTCAGATGATTTGTTGTAACAGTAACTCCCATAAATGTAACAGTAAAAGATTAGAGGCAAGCAGCCCTGCAAAATTGCTAAAATACATAATCATTTGTACTGGTGTTAAACTGATATTCCATATGATCCATTGTTAACAAGACTGCTGCTTCACCATGGGAAGTTATTTGTGCTTTAGATAGACATGCTGGGGAAAAAAGGCCAAGCTACACCAAAATATCCAACACTAAAATAAGATTTATGTAAAACATAAGGGTGCCATGTATCTTCTCAGAGCACTGTTTACAAATATCGCTCGTTTACTAAGGCCCTTTTTTAGGTGAGAAGATGGGACTATCTCCTACTGGAAAAATTCTGAAACAAAAAAAAAAGATAAGGAGCAAGCACTGAAACTGCACCTCTCTCCTCCCAGCCTGGGAGCAAAGCCATGGCAATACTTCCATACAGTGACCCTGCTTTGTTCCAGAGCTGGTCCCTGGTGGAGCACTTCTTACCTCGGATTGTCACCTTTTTTCTTCATGTCTCGGGTTGAGTCTGAGTGTGTGGCTCAGTGGCTGCCCATGTAGAGCCCAATGAAGTCAGCTGGACTCTGATTTTGTACAGGCAAGTCTCTCCCAACTTGCTGCAGTGTTAAAGCCAAATTCTGCAGCCTGCAAAACTCAATATGGACACCTTCCTTAATGCTTTCTGGTTTAATTTTCAGCTTGTTTACCCTCCTGTCTTTCCTCACTCGATTGCTATTAGATGATTTAATAAGAACACAAATAACCCTCACCAAAACAAAAGTAGATGGAAAGGTGTCCTGGTTAAGATGTTTTCTTCTTTGAACTAGGGTAATCACATCTACTCAAATTCTCATCTCCAGATAAAACCTAAATAGTCTATTGAGGCCATGAGAAGAAATAATTTACAGCTGCCTTTTTCAAGTGCTCTATTAACTGTATGTAATGTCTACTGAAATAAAAAGCTTTCCTCCAAAGGTTTAAAGGTAACAGAGGCCTGATATAGCAAGCTGGGATTTTTTGCTGATTTTCATTTGATTATTTGGGATTTTAAGAACATTTTTGTTTTATATGTAATAAAGATCACATTACTTATGTGTATACATTTACCTACTTACGCACCAGAGTATTTTGTTTGCCTATTTTGGTATATTTCCAATACAATATTCTTTAGAGAGATAATATTTTTGCTAAATTTTTTATATGTGGTATTTAATTCTGTTACTTCTAAGTAGCTCACTCTTTACAACAGATCTGTTGAGATCTAAGCCAGATCAGAAAACTGGTAGAAAAATAGGCATCTTTCACACCTAAATTCATTTGTACATTGAGTTTAGACTAAGTAATTTTAAATACTTGTTCATTTCAAATGCATTTTTCTTTGCCTCTTAACCTCAGCCCAGGAAGAGCCCTAGGAGTTGTGTAATACAAAATGATGAGGAGAAACTACCAGTTTGCTTTGGACAACAAGCAAATGCAGAGCACTGTCAGACCTCTGGCTGGTGCCACACTATTCCCATAGAGTAGTGTCCATGAACATTTCTAAACTCTTTTTGCCTTGGTTAGGATGTTGCTCCCATAATATACAATTTTACTGCTTTGAGAATTGACTAAATTCTACATGATAAGGTTCTCTCTTTTTTCCACCCATAAAAACACTTAGAGAGTTTTATACCATCTGTGCAGAAAAACATAGGCAGGTCACCTGTTGGCTTCCAGGTGGAGCATAAATGTTTGGCTTGGGATATTGCAGTTTAAAATACGAGCCCCAGTGGCATACTACCACCAGAGCATTGAACTATTCCTGTTTATTTAATGGCCTGGCATCAACCTTGGAAAACAACTCCTCTCTTGTATTGATAATACCCAAGCAAGTTGTTCCAAATTCGTATGTTCTCGTACCTTGCACAGATAGGGCTTCTAATTTGTCCAAATATAATTGAGTTTGTATTGAATAAACAAAAGAAATATGTGAGGAATTTATGAATGTGATGGGACCAAAGAATAGACAGCTGTTAGGAAGAATGACCACCTTCTCACTGCAAACCTCAGATTTCTGTCAAAGGCATAAAAAAACCAACCTGTTTTCAGGCAAATTTTCAAGTCCAGGCAAATCCCATGCACCAACCTAAACTACTACATAATTAAATAAAATCTGTGAAACTTTTCAGAAAGTCATCATGGGGGGTTTTACTTGTATCCACAAACTTGAAGATATCATCTGCTCTAACAAGATAAAGCCAGGTTGTTCCCGTGGCATAACCAGATCTGAAAACAGACTGATAGCAATACAAGATAGTGCATACTATGATATTGGGTGTTTTGCAAGTAATGAATTTTTCCATAAGCAAGAGGAAAAGTCAACATATATGAGAACTACCAGTAGTTTCTACTATTTTCCTATTCTTCACTAGCATTTACCGGTTACAGTTAAGGGGGTAGTAACTTCTGCAGCAAAAGAGGACTTAGCAAATAAAAGTACTAAATGCCACTACTGAAAAAGAAAAAAAAGAAACAATAAAACGCTTGCCACAAATTTGTTTAATTCTTTGCTGGCATGTGCCTCACTCCAATTAGAAACATACCACACTGAGGGGAACAATATCTTTTGGTTAGCCAAGATTCTGTTGCCAGGGGTGGATACTCTGTCCTCCAGAAAGCTGCAGCCATGAGCCTCTGCCTTGTCTTGTCTTTCAGTCAGGAGAATGGACTCCCGGCCATGGGGTCTTATAAGGTTGCATTGCCTCCATGATTAATAACTCTGACTGCTTTAGCTCCTAGAAGTACGAATTATACCTTTACCATAACATCCCTAATGAAAAGGAAAATTATCTGTCTGAAAAGTAGGATACAGAGCCAGGAAATTAAGAAAATGAGATAGCAACTTATTTCCAAGAGCACACAGTCAGCTGCTGAAGGCACTGCCAGGAGCAAAAGTTATTCTCCCTAAGAGATTGCTACCAGTGAATCCTGCTTAGTGGTTGATGGTCACCTAGGATTGGTCACTTCACTTGTCTTAACCCTCTAAATGAATTATCCAGCTCATTCCCTAAATAGGGCCTGCAAATTTTTTTACTTCTACCTGAATAGCACTGGTAATATTTGGAAATCATCTTTGGAAATGGGTCTGATCAGTTTTCCTGAGCTCCACTGGAATATCAACATTAAATAATAATAGTGGAACTTTTGCTACCAGTAGTCTGTTTGCTCTGCTCTGCTCAAATAGCACTGCCTAAAGCAGATATCATCAGCTGTTATGATGCTGCTTGTCATTCCACATTTAAGGGATCCAAAAGAATAGGAAATGTCTTCATTTGTACTACTAAATGTAAAGAATGCTTCCTTTTTCTGTTTCAGTGGTATCTTTGGACTTGACATCAGTCAAGAAACTGACGCCAAAGAGAAAATTACTGAGATGGAGTGTTTTTCCACTACCCTCTAATTTTAAATGACGGGAGCAGATATGTCTCAAGAGACTGACAGTTTTCTTATTGTGCTTTGAATTTGAAAGGCATGTGGGGGTTTTATTTCAGAATTCTTTTATTCCTTCTCTTGCTATGTCAGTGGCCAAGTTTGAAAGTCAAGCCTTGTAAATCACATAATTCCTGGAAATGAGTTTCAGACCTCTGAATGCTGACTCACTGGCAGTTAAGTACATTTTTGTAAGTAGCTCAGTAACTTTTAGAGCCAGGAATTTCAGAAACAACCTTCTGTACTGCAGATTGTTGACAGGTAAAATTATGTGCCAGTTTAAGGTTGAATTGACTTTTCATTACCTGTCTAAATTGCATTTGTTTTACTGATTAATCAGATGGCTAGAAATACGGACAGTGTATACCCTACTTGTAAAGACTGGCTATGTACTAATAGAAAGCATTCTAAAGCAGCTCATCCAATATTCCCATTTCCAGCACAGATTCAGAGCATTACATACAGCCCTCAAACAGCTCCCTTGGCCTCTCCTGCTGTTGTATTAAACCACCAAAAAGCATGAAAGAACTGTCAAGACTGTTCATGCACATCGGTGGTGGCTGGGGTATCCTAATGGATGGTGACCCTCATCTTGAGAGCAATCTGGAAGGCAAAGAGGGTAAATCTCACGGCTTTAGCTGCTTGTGATCCCCTTCCCTTGGCTTACAGGTGTAAGTTACACCTGAGGGTGAAAGTCCTGCAATGAAGGGAAGGGGTTTATCCTGCTCAATGCTTGCATTACTTGGGAAGTTTGAGGAGAAGCTCTAGGAGCCATGGCAATAGAGCTCTTCTGGGTATGCACTGATGCCAAGTCCCTCTCTTTTCCCTGCAGCCCACAGCCATGGAAAGGTGGGTGTCATTTGATCTACAGTGAATTGTGTGTTTGTGGGAGATTCTGGTGTGGCAGATGTTGCTGGGAGCTGCCGTAGACCCCGGTGCTGGACATCCACAAGACACAGCATGCACATTCCATTACTGAAAGGCTTAGTGCCTCTCGATGTTATAATGGGTTTTCATGCTTGCACTTGCCTTTCTCCTCTTTAAGTATTTCTGCAGTGAGGAAAAAGTCTGTCTGAGACTGCACTGTGTCATGATCACGCTCGTGACTGAGAGTGATAACCTCTCCCAGCTGGAATGCCACCTCCAAGTGTGCGGCCGCTGTTGGGCTTTCACCTTGAGGGGTGAATGGAAGGGGCTTCTGCAGGATGCTGGCTGTTCTGACAGAATACAGGAAATACATTTGTGTTATAAACTGACAATTTCTCTGCTACCCCCCTCCCCATCCTCACTCATAAAAACATGTCTCTGCCAATGCTGAGACCTCTGTTTTGTCCATTTAGGAAGAATAATTCCCTCATTCAAGAGACTGGTCTGATCAACCGGGTAGTTCACATCATGATTTTGCTTTATTCCGTTTGAAGTTTGGAAAAGACACTGACTCACATAGGCAAAAAACCTGAAGAGCTGAACATGCAGATGGGTACAGGGGACCTTTAGCTTTGCTCTTCCTGGCTAGATCACGTTGCTGTGCCGGAGCTGAGCTGACTCAGATGTTGCAATCTCTCACACTCTCTTTATATTCCTTGTAGATCCCAGTACTGACAGTGAAGAAACAGAGATGATGACAAGCTACCAGAGGTCTGGAAATAATTATTTCATTACCTTGCAATCCATAGCTTCATATTCCCGACGATGGAAGCATCCTGATATCAGGTATCCTATATTATAGTAATAATCCTATTATTGTAGTTTTTATTATATATCCTATCCTATTATACAGTATTATAAGAAACATATTATATGGGATATCCTATAATATTATACCTTTTGACTTCAAAAAATACCTCCCTGCTTCCAGATTTCTTCCCCTGGACTCCCTGTGCCTTGGGACCTTTGTACTCCACCATACCTTGGGGACCTACATGGTTTTTCCCGGCAACCCCCAGGTGGGCATTGACCCTCAAAATTCCCATTTTCTTGGGGTTCAGAAAGGCTTTTCCCAGACGGCTCCTTCACTGAGAAATCCTGACTCAAGAGGAATGAAACAGTTTGAATATTTGTGTTAGATTAAGCAATTAGTTTCTGCTCAAAGGAAAATTCAGGGGAAAACTCAAATACATTTCAACATTTACTTTCAAAATTATTCTATCATGCAGCCATACTAAGAAATAATAATAAGAATTTCCCCAGAATAAATCAAGGGGGTTTTTTTCATGGGAAGTAAACTTTTGCTTGGCCACTTTACTTGACAGTTTTTCCCATTTTGAATGGAAGGAAAGAAAATCCCTCCAACTTTCAATTTTAAACCAAAGTAAATTATTCTCCCAATTCTCTTTCAGTTGGCCACAGAAATTAAAACTATTTCTTTTCTATTGTGTTCTGTGAAGGATCTAAAAGCCCTAGATCTTTTCCCCTTACAACAAAATCCAAACCACATTCACATATTGATAGGCAAATCCTATTTAAATCTAAAACTAGCTCAATCTGGGCTGAGTAGAACAGAAGTTTCTACTTTTTCTTAGCCGAAGTAGGTGCAGAAATAAGTCTACTCTAAAGCCTTAGAATAAATTAATGTACTTTGAAATTAAACACCTTCTTAATTTCTGTTTAATTATTTTAGAAAAAGCAGGGCAATACCAAAATACCAGCCTATAACAGAGCTGTTTCATGTTTTTTCTTTTACAAGGTAACTGAATTCTTCTAGACAAAAGTCGTTTAAATAAAACGATATTGTTAGTTGCCAGGTTTGTAAACACAGAAGGTATGGTTAACACCTCAGCAAATCACACAAAAAATGTACTTACAAGCCAAATAACCCACTGATTCCTTGGACTGTGTTTTTCAAGTGTGTAGAAGAAAATGTGTAGAAATATTACAGCCTTGCAGATGCAGAGGAGAGGCAGACAGCCCTTGCTGTGCCTCCAGGGCCTCCTTCTGGATGGGTCAGAGGGAGATATTCCAACAAAGCCTCTGCTATTCAGCCTCAGCCTGTGGCACATGCTAGGACCTCACAGCATGCAGCATTCCCAGTGCCTTCACAAGGTAGGAAACAGCTCTTATGCTCTCTCTTTATGTAGAAATAGAGAAGATGGATTGGCTGGAGATGGATATATGGAGATAAGGCTTTTACTATCATGACAAGGTAGCTGGACTCTGCCAATAGCAAAAAAATGTAATTCGGGAAAACTCTCTTTTTCACTCTGCCCTGACATACAACAGCTCTGGCTTGGATAAGTCCTGTGGGAATGTTTCTCCTGCCTTAACACTTTGTAGTGGACTTTGAAAAGCATGAAAGAGAAGTAACACCCAAAGGACAGCCAGTAACTTTTAGCTGCATTTGCATCTCTGCCTGTTTGAGGGGGGTTGGAAATCTGAAGAAATAAGAGAAGGCAGAGGACTCACTCACATCAAAGTACAACGTGTTCTTAAAACTTCTATTGTTTAAGCACTCATACATCTAGATTCTCTCCCAGAACTGCAAGGTAGGAGTTGCTAAATTCATTCCCACTTGAGAAATCCTTGAGGAAGCCAAAGATGCTTATTAATGCCATTAAAGGACTTCAGAGATCTGTGGGTTAAAATAAAAGAGGTGTTTTTTTGCTAGGAGTATTGCATTTTAGAAGTGCATTATCTCCTAAAACATTTCTTTGCTCCATTTTCATGGGGAATTATTGCTATAGCAATGAATGGAGTCAGGCTGCATGAGCTTTGTAAGTTCACTTCTCCATTTGGAGACCTGGCTGACAAGTTACCCTGGTCTTTGCTGGATGCCTGTAAAGCAGGGCTGCCAAAGAACAGAGTGAGAGGACGTTTCACCGACCAAAACGCTCTCCTCTTCAAAGGGCAGGGGTTATTTCTCACCTTCTGGGATTCCTGCCCAACATTCATATGTCTTTTGCTATATTCTGCTGCAAGCATCAATTTGCCAAAGGCACACACAGTAAACTGCTGTGGGGTTTTGGCATGGGCTAGGAATGTTTTATAGTCAGACAACTCAACTGGGCTGATTTCTGGAAGTGTTGTGAAAGGTGAAATCCAGCATGTAGGGGAGAAACGTGACTTTCCACAAATGACCACTTCTGAAAGTTCAAGCACAAATGTTTATCTGCCAGCTAAAGCAAATTAATAGTCATTCTTTCTGGGATTTCAGCCTAAAGACCAAAATGGAGCTACTACCCTGTCATGAGTGATTCCCCATAATAGTTCTGGATTTCAATTCTAACTGTAAAAAATGAGCAGAGATGTGGGCTTGCCCTCCTCCAAAACAAGTTTCATGGCTGAAGTTTTCTGTGCACTCATTATCCTCACATTTATTTCCTGATGATCCATTATTTTCAACTACCAGCATCCCTGGATTTCTCGCTGAGATAAAGCAGACTCCTCCAGCAGCATTTAAAATGGGATTTCAACAAATTGCAAATTAGACCAAGCACAGCAGGAGCTGAGCATCTAAAAGCTACTTCAGTGCTCTGTATTGATTCCAGAGTCCAAACCTTCCATCCCTGGTCAGCCCACTTCTGCTCGGAGAAGCATAAACACAAATATCAGGCAATCACAGCTTTTCACTTTATGTTTTGAAATAAAAAGTATAATTTGTGGATCCTGATCTTATTTTGGCTATTATTCTAGCCCATTGCCTTTCTAAGCTTCCCAAATAGAGTCTGTTTGTTTCTCTTGAAAGCAATACATGATTAAAAAAATCTATTAAAAGTCAAACTTCTGTACATGCGGATTCATTTACTTGTCATTCATCAGACTTTGGTCATGTATCTCTGCAGAGCATTGCATGAGGATGCAGTATTACAGTATTACAGTATGTTTAATCTCATCTAACTTCAAGATATTAGGAAAAAAAGTGAAAAATAATACCATTTACCTTCCCATACCTTGACTGACAACCTGGTGGAAGAAAGGAAATTAATTTGATTTCTCCACATGAATCTCTCAATTCCTAAGACTAACTGAGCTAATGTGTTCCCAGATAAAGCTGAATTTTGATCAAATTAGTGCCTAACCAAAGAGAAGTATCAGGTGCTTTTACCCAGTGACTCCTTGGCAATGTGGGAAATGGGAGATCAAGCACATCAGGTGCCCAAGGATCCAGGCATAGCAGTACAGAGTGGATGGTGTCTATCTGGCTCAAATGGGAAGTGAACAAATTTGTACCACCCACATTTACCTATGGCTACACCACTCCTGCTCACTGCATTTTCAGGACAGCCCTGAGTGCTGCAGCAGCAGCGCTGTGCTCCTGCTATGTTCTTTTCAACCAGTCTTGGATTTTCCTGGCTGTAAACAATATTCCATCAGCATATGTGCAGTGCTCAGAGGGCTTCTTGCCACACAGCTAGTCAGGACAGCCATCATCTGTCCCCTGTCATTCAGGTCACTGCTTGATTGCTGCTGCCTTGGCACGTTGTTTTACCACTCAAGGGTTTGAAGGCAGCTAAAACATTTTGCTGATCTACACTGATTGCTCTGAACCCTGAAAGCTTAAAAAGCCTCTACAGATAAATGTGGTTTCTCTTATTTACCTAAATACATGGCTTAAAAAAAATCCAACAAAACAACAACAACAAAGAACCCCATCCCAAACCCACAAAGAATTAAAATGAAAAAAATGCCGTACTGAGCATTTCACATGAAGGTGTGCTTGCTTCAAGGACCATTCTGCATTTCTCTGTTCTTTAATTTCACTTTCAGCAGCTTTCATTTAATTTCCAATCTTTCACTCTTATTTTCTTCCCAACAGTTTATTGTTTCAAGAAAGCAGAAATGTCATTTGTCTATTTGTGAACACGACACCCCAACTCTAACTCCCTATTTGCATTATGAACACTGATAATACTGAAGTTGTCCCTCACAAGGTCACCATGGAAATATAATTAATTTGCTCAGAAAAAACCTGCCTAAAGTATCTTTCTGAAAAAAGCCGAAGACAACATTTTACATGTTGAAAGTGTATTGAATTTTTAGCTTGTTTGATGTCTGCCTGAAAATAGAGGACCCTGCTCAGCTGCCGCTGAAAGCAGTTTCAACTCCTGTTGAACTGAAGGCACAGGAATTTCCCTGGTACTCGATTTTGGTACTCATGCAGCAGAGTGATGCTGCTTAGACCAAGCACATATGCACTTCAGAGCGTTGTAGTGTTTCCACTAATGGAAGGCTACATTAAAATATTTGTTCGGTTGGATTTGCTTTTACCCTGCATTAATTTGGGAATGTAGGAGAAAAATTTTCGGGATGGCACCACTAGAGGGACTCGGTAGGTGGACGAGAAACTGCCGGGCAGGTTATTCCCACCCCCGGAGGGAGAGGAGAGGAGGGCTGGACAGGAAACCACAACACCCTCACCCGCACTTCTTTTTCTATGTGTTTAAAACAAACAAACAAACAACAACAACAACAAAACCAAAACAAAACAAAACAAAAAAACAAACAAAAAAACCCCAAACAACCTACAACAAAGCCCTGCTTTTCAGTTCTATGTAACACATCAAAGAAACAAACGAACTCAGCGTTAAAGGAAGGGCAACACTGGAGAGAGCATCCCAGAGCAGTGTTCTGGGAACAAACAGCTTCATCTTCAGTGCCTTGCAGAGCACTTTATGTTGTTCCAAGAAAAAGTCTTGTTTTTCCAGGTGTACACATATTGGCTATCTTACAAATGTCGGTTCTCACCCACAATTTCAAGAATCTTTTTGCTAATTTAATGCCTTTACAGCTTAACTTCTAAAATGTTAGTTGGTTGGAGGCTCCTACTGACTTCCCTGGGCCTTGATTCACGCCCTTAAAAATCCGCAAAGCCTTGACCTGCAAAGCACTCCTGCTTATACTTCAACTCCATGCCTGTAATTTGCTTCAGTTAAATTAGTGAGAAAATGTGTGTATGGTTAACAGGAAATTTGCGTTACAAGGCCTTTGCATCAGACGAGAGGCTGTCTGTTTTGAAGCTTTGTATAGTACTTAGTGTGTATTTGGCACCAAATAGTACTGAATATATAGTACTAATATATAGTACCAAACAGTATTAACATTAGTCTGTATAGCTATTTCTTAAGTATGAGAGGAACTATTAGAACAATGCGTGTTCAGAAATCACTTTGTTGGTTCATGTTAAAACAAAAGAGAAAGGCAGGCCTCTCTTTCCCTGAGAGAGTTTGATGAAGTTTCCCATGGAAGGAAAGAGACTTGCCTCAGGCATGGCCTGTCTCACTTCCGAGGCTGCACCTCAGTCATTCCCCTTAATGCTGACTTGAGACAGACAGCTGTGCACACCAAACTGCAACTGGAGAGAAAAAACAGTGCAGAGTTTGTGGAAACAGATGCAGAGAAGTCTTGACCTCCATTAAACAGGAGTATTTCAGATTTTACCCAGTGAAAGGTGGAACCAATTAGGGCACTAAATGTGACAATGCCAAGCTGTTCAATTTTTTGCAATCATACCAAAAAGCAGTAAGGACAATTGCATGGCACATACTTTCGTTTGCCCGAGGTCAAATGCCTTTTTCTCTTGAGACATGTTCCTTTAATCTACTGAAGGCTGCATGTGCTTTGCCAGCCTCTGTGGGGCTCTGCTGTTGACTATGACTTTCTCTGATGGGGGTGCCAAAGCAGAAGTTTTGCCTTTTGGTTTCCCTACTTCGGTATAAAGCATATATTGGGACTGACACAACTTGCACCAACATGCAGCTAACAGGACCTTGGCCAGAACACCCAGGTAAAGAAAACCAAAGCCCTTGGCAGTGCAGCTACAAGAGTCAGAGTTGCATTTCGTGGTTTCCAGCATCTAATCTCATTGTCTCCAGCATGCATCCAATAATGGGTAGAGAGGACTGCGAGAGGACTGTTTTTCACCTGTCATGAAGTCACAACAGGTTTTAGGTTTCAGGATTTGGACACTGAAAGGTGATTCTTAACAGGTGCTTCTGATAGGGTCAGAAGTGACTGTCCTGCTACCCAACATTGCAGCCAGGCTTCTCCTGCTGCTCCCCACTGCATTCCCAAGGGCAGGTACCAGGTCTGGTATCAGAGGCTGAAGGTGAACATTGTCACAGCACCAATCCAGCCTACAGCCTGGTGACCAGGCAGAGCTGAAATCCTCCCGTCATGGAAAGGATTTTGAACTCCAAATTCATCAAGCAAAAAGCAACCAGCCCTAACTGCACCACCAGAAGTGACACAGACTAACAAGGCATTGCTTCTATTTGTATTATGTCAGTGAAAGAACACAACATCAAGTATCCAAATACCAGAGAAAAGGGAAAGTTAGGGTACAATCCGTACCTACTGCTTTCTGTCAGCTAGTTACAGGCAGGCCTGAGCCTATAAGAGCAAACAAATTGGGTTAGACTGAAGAATCATCCATTGGAGACTAACAAGCAGCATTTATCAAGGACTGCATATGCCTGCAGAAGGGCTCGGATCACCACGTGGATGTTCTGGGTCACTCTGGTCCCCTGTGTGTCTGTACTGATTGTAAAGGAGGTCTGTGCCATCCTGCTAAACCCACGTGTCAGCAATAGATGTAGAAACTGTAGGCACTCCTATGTCTCTGCAGATCTTCAGTTTGTCCTTGAGACACGTAAATCATATAATTTGTTTGCTCCACCAGCAAACAAAATAACTAGGCTCAGAGCAGCACTAAGGCCATACATCCCTGTTCCAAATAAGAAAACTGGTGAAAAAAAGCCCTTGTGTCATTGGAGGGAAGTGTTCAGCCTGGACCCTGTGGGTTGGAGGAGCAATTTTAAATAAATTGGTTCTACTCTCTCATCCTCTCTAAAAATACATAAAATTGTTCCTGCTGCTAAATTACCATTTGCTGGTACCTGGCAGACTCCTAATTGATTAGAAAAAAACTAATTTAGCGCAATGAATTATTTGCAAGTGAAGTATCTGAAATATCTACTTTATTAATATTTTTGATGTAAAATTATTATTTTATTCAGATGTCTCAGATAAGAGCTTGTTATAGTTCAGAAAAGTAACTTAAAGGAAGGCTGAGCAAAACCAATCCTCTGTGCAAAAGCAGCTCAGCATGCAGTCATGCCAAGGATGAACTTGTCCCAGGGTAACTCTGCTTATTGTATTGGCAGTGCACCAGGTTAAACTTATCCAGATAGTTCAGAGTTATTCCCAGATGGGAAAAAATAAGAAACTCATTAGAAATTGGCAGCAGCTTTTTTTCCTGCTAAATTATCTTGACCTTTGCCGTGAAAGTTCAGAACTGGCCAGTTAGCAAAAATTCAGCCAGGCTTCCACCACTGATTTCTGCATGAATTCAGGTTAATCCTTCCCTCCTGAGCCCTGACCTTCTCCTCTGGCATAGGCCATATTATACCCTCCTTCACACCTTCCACCTTTTCATCCAGCTGAGGACACCTTTTAGAAGAGAAGTGGAAAATATATTTTTGGGGAATATCTTTTGTTCAATATCCAAATTTTCTTCTATTTGCAGTCCATATGGATGGCCACTTGCAAGACTGCTTGATTTGTAAAACAACATAATGAAAAATAGCTCCGTGTTTGCAGCTTTTTTGCAAGAAATCTCTTCAAAATACTGCAGTTTCACTAAATTCTGAGCCTACTCAGGCTTCTCTATCAACACTTCCATCCAACCAGGCACTGTCACATTTAGAGTGGTACAAAGGGTTTCCAGCATAACACGTGGGATGCAAGAATGTTCAAAAGACACTTGCACCCTTCCAAATATCTTCTCAGTTTCCAGAGGAATGGGACATTTGAGGTGAGGTTTGCTGTCAGAAATCACATACAAGACATTCTATCTAGCAAAATTCAAGGCTAAGAATATAAATATGAACCAGCAAAGAACTACAGAGATCAGCTCCTCTGCCATAAAAAAAACCCAAAAACGCTAAAAACAAAAGAAGCAAACAAGAATCCAAACAAAACAACAACACCAATTTAAAAAAAAAACCAACCCAAACCAAATCAAACAAAAAAAAACCCAAAAACCACAAGACCAAATTATTGAAACCTCATCTCAAACTCAGTCCCGCTCAATGACCGACACCTCTCAGCTCTGCTGCAGGGTGAGTCCCAGCACACTCTGCACTCCCTGGGTTTTCCTGTACAGGACTGTCCCTTCATGTCAGCCACCACTCACTTTTTGTATCCCAGCTTGGTCAAGATGCAAATATTCCAAAGCCTGCTGTTCTTTTTTCCCCTTCCTCCTAGATATCACTGAGTAGTGTTCCACAGCTGCAAACACGAAAATGAGATGCATTTCACTCTCCTTTTCTTTCCTACTCAGCAATTCTGGTTTCACCTAAAATCTTGACGTATCTCTAATATGAACATTCTCCACTCCTCCCCTCAGCCCTTTTTCTCTCTTGCTATCTCACTTTTACTTCCATTTTTATCATGTTATTCCATCAGCCAGTTCAGTCTGACCTTTTCCCACTTTACATCATAAATAATATGTCTTGAGAAACAAGAACACCTGACCAACGCCTCAGATCCTGGCTTGTCCCCAGTATTTCAGAGCTCAACATAATACATCAATAAGAAAAATTATAAAATTGGGGATGGAGAGACTGGACTGAGTCATACTATCCCCACACTATGTGGTTTGTAAGATTCATACATATACTTTATATTATTTCCTATTTATAGCCTTTAGTAGTGACTCACAAAGCACTTAAGCTGAGAGCCTTAAGCTGCCTGAAGCCCTTACTACCAACAGTCTGAGCACCCTCTTGTCTAACCTGAGGCAAGTGTGACATCCAGCCTCACACAGCAAGGGTTGAAAATAGCAAGCTTCAGCTACAAAAAGTAGAGGGATTTTGTCGCTTGAGCTGCTTCATGTAGGAGGAGTGAGATGAACAACGAATATGCCACAATCTTGGAATGGCTTCTTTCCTGCCTTTTTATGGTCTCAATGGTCTTGGAGGTCATTTCCAACCTTAATTATTCTAAGGACAAGATAGATTTTGCAATAAGTGTCTAATGAAAGCAGTTCCCACTTGAACCTCTGGAAACAGGGCAACACTAAGAAGTTTCAGTCAGTGTGGGATACAGCCCCAGCATGGTCCTCTACCAGTCCTTTTGGTTATCAACCTCCACACAAAACAAGCATAAACCACCACTCTTCAGACTCAGTAGGATTTTGCACTTCCATCCTACACGTGCTGCAGCTTTAACCTCAAGATGTGTTATGGTCATGCCCAACGACACCATGTCGTGTTTACCCAAAGGCAGCTTCACAGGGCCCTGGTTTCAGAAACAAAGTTGATGTGAATAGATCCTGCTGGGGTTTTTCCTTGGGACTCTGCATTCAAACTGCAGTATTCCTCCTTGGTTGTGATTGACACAACCAGAAAAATTGAACCATCAGCCAGATCACTTTAACCACTTATCCTGACTGAGCCAACACTCTGAAAATCTATGGCTCTAACACAGTTTCTCCATGTTACTTTTGCCTCAACCGGGTCCATCAGAATAGTCAGTACTTGAAAAAGCATCAACATGCACCCAACCATATTAAGATAGAAAAATGCATTTTAGCAGGAAACACCAAAACTGGAAGTGGCATTAGCCCTCAGTGATGATTTTCACTAACCAGTGTAGTTATCCTGACAGCCTAGAAACTATTGCACGGGCAAGATATTATCTCTCTAAGAATGACTAAAGCCTAGTGGTGGAGTGCAAGGAGAGACCATGCAGAGCAGAATGCTCTTTTTATCTCCTGGAGCAAATCTAAGATGGATAAACTAGTTTCAATAGAAAATATTCAGTCATGTCTAATATTTCACTTCTTTTGTGTAAGAGAAAACAGGGCTTGTGGCTTTAGGCTTTTTTTAAGAGACAAAGATTTGCTTTGTGAAGACTTTTAATTTAAAGAAATACCCCAAGCAAAACTATGTTTTCAGAAAGCCTCAATACTCAGAACCAAAGCAGTATTTCCAAGGTTTATAGGGGGTCCCGTTCGTCCCATCTCTCTGTGAATATAGCATGAGCTTTCCTATCGGTGTCTAGGCATTCCCATTATGCCTTTATCCAATGAATACTAAGGTTTCTTCAACTTCCTCTTCATTATTAAGTATATGTTGTTTGGTTTGGGGTTTTTATTCAAAAAATAAACTTTTCCACTGATGACAAGAAGAAAGTTGGACAATTTTAAGCAGTCTCTAGGTCATGGTCTATGTTTGTCATAGGTACATAGACAGCATAAATCCCACCAGTTGTAGAGACACCAGGTCTCATTCTGTCACAGTTTAGTGAACAGAGAAACCAGTTGCAGAACACCAACCAGCCAGCTGTACTGCAGCTCTGTAGGGATGGGTCTCCACACAGGAATATCAACAGCACCGTGTGGTTCCCAGGGTAAGGTCTCAGCTACTTAGACAATCATATATTTACTTTTTAAGAACTGAATAAAAACAGTATAAATTAATCAGTGGTAGCTTGATACAAATGACACTTTTTAGGTCTGTGTCAAAATTTGGTATAGTCTTGTTGATTGTATGATTAAGCTATAAGTGGAGAGTCAATTATAGTACCTCCACTAGGATGCTGGTGATGAAATCCAGCTGAACTTCTAATTTAACTAATATTGTGCAGGCATAGAAAAAAAAAAATCAAATAATTCAGTTGAGCTGAAATAGGTGAACATGCTAATATACTGCAATATAACTGTGATATATTTACATGTAGCATAAGCTAGCGGGCAGTGAGGCCTGTGCAGTGAAATTTGCAGACTGTTCGAGGTTTTCCTCCATGTTTTTGTTTCATGCCCTCAAATTCAATTGTAGCACTAAGTGTTAAAATTCAGACTTTCAGGTAACAGTGGTCATTGTCTTTTGCAGGTCACAGCACTGATCTGACTCAGGTTGCAGGTCCCTCTACTCTCTGTCTCTTTGTGAAGGGCTGCAAAAGCTGATGCCACAAAAATAGGAGAGTGAGACTTGGACTGTTTAAGACAGACATGGAGATAAACCACATGGCATCAAACCACAGCTGCTAAACTGCAGTTCTTGAGTTAAGGTCTTCCCATCAAACCAAAGCCTACATGAAGGTGCACTATGGTTGAGACGAGCAGGCAACAGTGGGAAGGCCAAGCATTCTTCAAGAAGGAAATCCTAAAGGCACAGGAGCAGGATGTTCCCATGTCCTAAAAGATGAACCAGCAGGGAGGATGACTGGCCTGGCTGAACAGAAAGCTTTGGCTGGAACTCAGGAAAGAAAGATTTTATCACTTTTGGAAGCAGGGGCAACCTAAGAGGACAAGAAGAATGCCATGAGGTTATGAGGTACAACAAGGTGAAGCACTGGGTCCTGCCCTTGGGTCGCAACAGCCCCAGGCTATGCTACAGGCTGGGGGTAGAATGGTTGGGAAGCTGCCCATCAGAAAAGGACCTGGGTGGGTTGGTCAACAGCAGCAGAACATGAGCCAGTGTGGCCAAGAAGGCCAGAGGCATCCTGGCTTGGATCACGAATAGTGTGGCTAGAAGACCCAGGGCAGTGATTGTCCCCCTATACGTGGCACTGGTGAGGCCACAGCTAGAATATTGTGTTCAGTTTTGGGCCTTTCTCCCTGGTAACTAGCAATAGGATAAAAGGAAATGGCCCCAGGCTGTGCCAGGGAAGGTTTAGATTGTATATTAGGAAAAATTTCTTCATGGAAAGGGTTGTCAAGGATTGGAACCAGCTGCCCAGGAAAGTGGTTGAGTCACTGTTCCTGGAGGGATTTAGAAATGTAGATGTGGCACTTGGGGACATGGTTTAGTGGTGGACTTGGCAGTGCTGGGTTAAAGATTGGCCTCAATGATCTTAAAGTTCCTTTCCAACCTAAATGGTTCTATGATTCTAAGATCTAGCTGCACAGGGGACTGTCAAATGGCAGACAGTAATGAAGGCTTTATATTCAAAATGGAATAGGAAATAAGGAAATAAATTAAAGGTTTGCCTTTGATCTCTTTAGGAATATCTCAATATGACAAGTTGGAAAGAGAAAAAAGCATACCTTAGAACATGGAGCAGAAGCTATAAAAGTTTTAAAACCCATCAGTAATCAAATACTTTTCACACACATGACATTTCAAAAAGAAGAGTAATATGCACATAGTTTAGAGCTGTCTCTGGTCTCTGTCCGTCCAGAGATCCACATCCCAATAGACTATGCAATTCAGAAGACTAGGAAATTCACATCCCCGATAAAATGCTGAGGTGGCACTAAGTGTGATTCAGGAAACCTGTGACCAATTTGCAGTCCTTGTCAGGCACAAAGCAATTACTTGATATTAAGTGTGAGCTAATGATTTTCTCTGAAATAGGAACTTTCCCCTCCCATTTCAATGCCCTTGAAGCATCTTCACAGCCCTCCTCTGGACTCGCTCCAGCAGGTCCATGTCCTTCCTGTGCTGGGACCCCAGAGCTCGGTGCAGCACCGCAGGTGGGGTCTCACAGGAGCGAGGCAGAGGGGCAGAATCCCCTCCCTCGCCCTTCTGGCCACGCTGATGCAGCCCAGGATACAATTGGCTTTCTGGACTGCAAGTGCACGTTGTCAGCTCATGTTGAACTTCTTGTTCACCAACACTCCCCAAGATCTTCTCCTCAGGACTGCTCTCGATCCTTTCTCCACCCAGCCTGTATTTGTGCTCGGGATTGCCCTGACCCAGGTGCAGGACCGTGCACTGGGCCCTGTTGAGCTCCATGAGGTTCACCCAGGCCCTGCTCCCAAGTCTGTATGGATCTGTCTGGATGGCATCAACACCAGCGGTGTCATCAGCACACACGATGGGCTGAGGAAGGATAGCAGCAGAGAGCTGAGGAAGGAGAGAATTTCTGTAAGAAAATGGAGTTCTGGAAAGCTATTAATGGAGTAGATCAAGTTTTTCATCAGACTTTAAACCTGGCAATATTTTGGGAGGCTTTTATAGAATTTTTCCCTTTGTCAAACAAAAACCTGTTCTTGCAATCAGCAGAGAAATCTATATTCCTGCAAATTGGCACCAACTAAGAAGCAGAGAGGTGTTGAAATACAGAGTAATTTTCACTAGTGCTGAATTGTTGAACCTTTCCAGCTTTCCTAAAACTCTCCCTGGCACACCATGGATGCCAGGGACTGATTTTTGCTGACTCCTGACAACTGGGTGGGTGGAAGAGGTTGCTCCCCATCTTTTTCAAATTACTATTTCAGATATATCTAAGAAAATGAGTGTAAAGAGGGTCTTTGATCCAAGAGAAGAGAGAACTTCCTTTAAGGAAAGGTCACTGCTCATCTGTCTGGGACAAAATGCTCCTTGCAATGAAGAGTCAAACTACAGGCAGGCAAAAATTTATTTTTACCAGAGACAATTTGACATGTGTATTTATAATAACACTTCTCAGAATTATCCCAAGTGAATTAAGTGACTGAAATGTCATATGTAAGCCTATAAACCAATCTCTTTTAGATACAAGCATCTAAAATGACATATATTTACCTATTGTCTACAAATGGCTGATTTTTACATCTTCTAATGAAATAGCTGATACTGCCTCCATCTGACTATTAGATTACATGCCAAATCTACTCTGCAATTACTGTGCAAAGCAGAATGCTATTTAACAAATCTAGGCTGGAATAAAAGTCAGGGAATATTGACTAAAAGTCAGAAAATATTGGTACGTATTGACCACTTGTACTAGTAAACCCTCCCTCCAAATTTAACTCCAGCCGATTCCATCACTCATCTTTCCATGTAAAGATTTATTTTATTACTTGGTAGACATTCACAGCTAAGAGTGGAAGTAAAAAATGCAAACCATACCTTTCTGGATGCTATAAAACATCTTTATCTCATAACTGTGGGATTAGAGTGGACAGAGCTCCAGAGTCCCAGGGAAGAGATACATGGTACAGGGGGATAGTGGGGCCCTGAGTCTTGTCCAGCATTTTCTCTAACTGCCTACTCTGAAGGGTCTAAATCAGGGGGTTTGATTAGCCAGTGTTGAAGGACACTTTAATCAGTCATCAATAGATAAGATACAGAAAATTTTAACTTCGTTGTTTATAAGAGGAGCACCTACAGCTGCAAAAGGAAAATGGCCAAAACTGGGCAGTTTTTCAAAGGCTCTTCTAAAGCTGAGAATGTCATCAAGGAACATATCTGCAGGTAGAAAAGGACTGCAGATGACAGCACCAAATAGACAAGCTGAAATTCCGGCCCTCAGTATCTATCAACTGGTGCAAGCATCTCAGGCATCAGAGCTCCGTGTTCTGAAGAAAGTCGGGAACTTCAGTGAGCAGGGTCAAGCTCCTTGCAATTTGCTCTGTTGCACTCCACACCACCTAGACACCATTTGTGAGGGCAGTGCTACAAATCTGGATGCAGAACAGAACAACACCACTGTCTTTTCCTCTTGTACATCCCAAGATACAGTTAAGCAAGCTCCCATGAAGGTGTTTGGACAGCAAATGCAGATGGAAGAACTTGTATTTCTTTACAGAACAACTACTGTCAAGTGCTAAAAGATATTCCATAGTCCTCAGGAAGGCTTAAGTATCATTTTAAGGGAAAGGGATGACAGTAATCTGAGGGCTTTTTTTTGTACTCCCACATTCTTCAGATAGGCAAAACCATCATAGAGTTCAAAACAACAACACCCAGACAAATCAACCTCACAAACTGGCAACTAAAAAAAACCCAACAAAAATAAAAACAAAACAAAAATACCCCCACCAAATCTAAACTAAATAAGTGGTCTGTATTTCAGACACCAGGATTTCAGGAGAAGCTCTTGAGTGCTTTTCAACGTGCTAAGTACATCTACTTCTTAAACCTGGTTATTACTGTAAACTGTCATCATTAACCAAGGAAACTTCGACTCACAGCTGACCCAAGAGCTGCAGCCTTGTGCATTTAACAAGGCAGCAAGTCCCATCCTTAATCAAAATGCAGAAGAGACAAGTTACTCTGTGCTGCATCCATGTTTTTGTGGATTGCAGAAGACACTGGTGAGTGCACAGCACTCTTACAAAGAAAGTCAAAACATTTTTTTTTGTTCATAAATATTAATTCAAGGCACTCAACCTCAAACATTTGAAAGTCTTGGCTCTTTTCTATTAGTATTCATTGCACAATGGTATTTTAATTGGAAATAGAAAATTACCAGAATATTAATTCTGTTCTACTGTCTTGGAATTAATATGAGCTTATCTACACACAAAGAAACACTACAAGTGTTTGGCTGTATCTTAAAACTGACAAATGTCTCACTATATTGTATGTAAACATTACACAAAATACATATTTTACATCTGGATGTCTACTATTATAATAGAGATGTTTTCATAGGGCGAGGGCTGTGAGAGTAACTGAATTTCCCCCACTGCAGCCTTTTAGAAAATCAAAGTAAGGCAGAGGCTCTAATTAATTTCAAATAAGAATGAAAAGTCTGTTGGGCTTGACAACAGCATTTTGCAGAAACCTGATGAAATCTGAAGGTGACTGATAATATGCTAACAACATACTGTTTCAGTGAGATCACTTGATTTTTGAAGGATCAAATTATCCCTGTAAGAAAACTTGGTTTTGACAAAACCAAAGCAGAAAAATCAACAGAAAGCTGAGCAGTTTTTAGCAGGGGTGCCTTGCTGAACCATTCTTCCAAGATTTGCAGTACTAGAGAAATTAGCAATTCCTGGGGTGTTTCTCAGAGTACCTAAATGTTTGTCAAAGCAATGGGCCTAAGATAGCTGTCCTTCAACACCGAGCCAAAATATCCCCTTGGTATTGTCTCAGACTTTTTTTCTGGGTGGAAGGGAAAAATATTATTTTTCTATTTTTTTTTTCTGAACTCGGTTACCTTCCTGCTAACTTTATTTTAAAAGCATGCAACTTGTAACATAAAAGCAGAGAGAGCAACAGCTTCATGAAGAGTGATTTTTCAAGAAGAAGGACTTTTTACAAGGGCATGGAGTGATAGGATGAGGAGTAATACCCTGAAAGAAGGTAGATTTAGAGAAGAAATTCTTTACTGTGAGGGTGATGAGGCACTGGAACGGGTTGCCCAGAGAAGCTGTGGGTGCCCCATCCCTGGAAGTGTTCAAGGCCAGGTTGGATGAGTCTGAGGAACCTGCTCTTGTGAAAGGTGTCCCTGCCCATCAGAGGACTTGAAACAAGATGATCATTAAGGTCCCTTCTGACCTAAACCATTCTGTGATTCTGAGTTATCCACCACCAGTGCTGAACAGTTTTCCTTTAAGAAGTGCCTTTTTCTTTTGAAACTAGGTATAAAATATTTCAGTATTCAGTGAGCTGAAGATCACAGCAGCTACGGCTGGTGCCTTCTCCTAATATTCTCTAGCAAGTTCCTGGTGTTTCTATACTGATTAGTGGATTACCCAGCCAAAAGGAGCAGCCTCTGGAGGGGCAATCAGGAGCAAGAACTGAACGCCTCTGTCCCAGATGATTAAGATTGTCTCCTGAGAGACAGAGAAGAATCACTCCAAGTCTTTGCTGCAGGACTAATGAAGACTGATTTCTTGAATCTACAGTACAATTCCCCACCTCCATACCCACCCTCCCTCCTCCCCTGCGGTAACCTCAGCTTCCCTCCACGTCCTCAGCTGCCTCTGCAGGAAGGCTCAGGCACACGCCTGTGCCTCTGGAGCTGGAGGTGTGCTCTGGGCCAGCTGGCCGTGCTGACACCCCTGGTGAGCGTGGAGCCAACAGCCTCAGGTCTGCACAGGGAGGGGTTATCAGGCAGACTTGGAATAAAGAAATCTTTGACTTTCCCACCCTTCTATCAGATTTGGTTGAAGCTAATCAATGAGTTAGGATTATTATTACTGAAAGAGAGAGAAGTTTCTGAGATAGCATGTGGATATCTTGTCTTTCTTTATAAAAGTCAAGAGAAGGGGGGGGAGAAATCAGCACCTTATGCACAACCCCAATAAAACGCCAGGCTTCCGGAAGCTACAAGAAAGGGGATGTTTGAGTGTACAACATTCCTGAGCAGAAGTTCAGGCATCAACCTGCTAGTGCTGCTGCTCTGTCCCTTGACCCTATTCTCCCTCTGCAATAGTCATTTCAAGTAAAGGGCTTATGGGTCTCAATGCTGCCGAGTTCTGCACAAGCTGCGCTTCAAAAGGTGGACTCCTGCTTAGATTTGCAGCTGGTCAGCTGGTCATTCACATATGGCAAGGAGGCATTGAAAATCTATGCTGGCAGTGAATTAATCATGTACTGAAGTATTTCTTGAGCAGAGGCAGACATTGCTTTCTTTCATAACAAGTCAGGCTCGATGCAAGTAAAGACATGGAGAAAATATATCTCCAGCTGCTCTTTTAATTCCAGGTTCTCCTCTGTTTTTACAATGAAATGAAATTTAAAA